>PVIH01001463.1:112036-234119 GCA_004025045.1 Sigmodon hispidus | reverse complement strand
TTTTTTTTTTTTTTTTTTTTTTTTTTTTTTTTTTTTTTTTTTTAAAACTTTATTTATTTACTTATTTATTTGCCTTGGTGTTTGCCTGGAACTGGAACTACAGACAGTTGTTAGCTGCCATGTGGGTGCTGGGAATCGAACCCGGGTCCTCTGGAAGAGCAGACGGTGCTCTTAACCACTGAGCCATCTCTCCAGCCCCGTTATTGTTGTTTTGACAGAAGATTTCTCTGTGTAGTTTGGCTGTCCTGGAACTTGATCTGTAGAGCAGGTTGACCTTGAACCCGAGATTTATCTGTCTCTGCCTCCCTAGTGCTGGGATTAAAGGTGCACCACCACCACCACCCAGTTGTTAAATATCTATTCTATCTAGGCATTCAAAACAACAAGTTGGCTTTTGAATTTTTTTTCCCTGGTGTTGTGTTACCTGCATACCTCTGTGGAGTGGGTGGGTGTCTGGGTATACTTGGAGGTGCAGGTGCCATGGAGGCACCCCAAAAGGGTACAGCTGCTCCCCCACTTAGACCAGTGCATTCAGTCACTATCCCTGTGGGCCCAGCATGTCATCCGCCACACAAATGATCTCTGATCTGGCACTGGAACATGGCTGGGAGAGCCTGGATATTCTGCAGGCAGCCCTCACTCAGAGGATGTCACCACTGTTTAACCAACCTGTCAGTTCTTAGGAAGAAGTACTGCTTTCTGAAGGGAAGCAAGCCAGAAGCAAGCACTTTGCAGCAGGAATTTTTGTGGTTGTTTCTGATACGTTGTCTTTCTTTCTTCCTTCCTTTTCTTTCTTTTTTATTTGTATGTGCATTTGTGTTTTTCATGAGTGTTGGGGGTCCCCTAAAACTGGATGGAATTACATACAAGTGTGAGCTACCATGAGTACAATGATGGGTATTGAACTCGAGTCCTCTGGAAGAGGAATCAGTGCTCTTAACTCCTGAACCATCTCTCCAGTCCCAACACAGGGTTTTTCTGTGTACTAGCTATGGCTGTCCTGTAACTTACTTGGCAGACCAGGCTAACCTCAAACTCAGAGATCTGCCTACCCCTGCCTCCCAAGTGCTGGGATTAAAAGTGTGCCCACTAACTGCCTGGCTTTAGCAGGAATATTAAGAGCAGAGGCTGTGGGTAACCAGTGTGAACAGTTAACATGCTTTATGGCCCAGGGATGTACATAGCAAGTTGGGGACCAGTGAGAGCTATGTGAGACCTCCTCTTTAAAAAGAGGCAAAGGGAAGGTTGAGGAGATGACTCCATGGTTCTACTGTCACTCAGGATACCTGAGATCCAAGAGAGAATGAAAGAATCCAGCACTTCTAATCCATGTCTTTTGTTTGACAAGCAGTTAATCCTACTGGTAGTTCAGAATTGTTTTTATAAAGATTAATTTTATATTATGTGTTTGGGAGCTTTGCCTGCATGTATGTCTGTGTATCACTCAAATGCCTAGTGCCCACAGAGGCCAGAAAAGGCCGTCCCATCCCCTAGAACTGGAGTGAAACAACTGCTGTGAACTACCATATGGGTGTTAGAAACTGCACCCAGGTTCTCTTGAGGAGCAGCCAGTGGCCTTAACAGCTGAGCCATCTCTACAGCCCTCAATATAATTTTAAAATTCTTCTCATGTTGTATATTATTGGTCATAGTTTCTATGTGAACAGGTTCTGAGGCCATTCCCCTCAGTTTTGTGTCTCTGTCAGTCTTGGTGGCTGTAACAGGAATTTACTTTGGCTTGCAAGGCAGTTTTGTATTAGCCTGTCCATGCCCACAAAAGCCCAGATCTCACTTGTTTATTGAAAAAGAAGAGTCAGCTGAAAGAATAAAAATAGCATCTCTGAGTGCTCTGTAGACAGTACTTGACCAGAATACAGTAGAAAAGTTAATAGGCCAGACATAGTGGCACATGCTTATAACTCCAGAACTTGTAAGGCAGAAGCAGGAGGATTTTGAGTTCAAGGCCATCCTGAGGCTACATAATGAGACTCTGTCTCAGACAATCAGTCAAATCGATCAAACAAATAAATGGAAGGAATATGACTGAATGAAGACAAATATCTAAAACTATTTTTTTTTTTTTTTGAGACAGGGTTTCTGGCTGGCTGTCCTGGAACTTGCTTTGTAAACCAAGCTGGTCTTGAACTCACAGAGATCCACCTACTTTTGCCTTCCCAGTACTGGATTAAAGATGTTCTTAATATACTGAAGGTAGTTCTCCAGTAGTTCTGTACACACACACACACACACACACACACACACACACACACACACACACACACAGGGAAGGAGGAGGGAGGGAGGGAGGGAAGGAGAGGGAGAGAGAGAGGTTTTTTTTTTTTAATATATAAAAACTAACTGGCCACCTTTAAAGAGGACAACATTTATTTAGTTACAGGTAAATAAACAACATTTGGATATGCAAAGGGCATATGATGGGACCACACAATTAAGCAGTGAAAATATCCTCAGAGCATTGTAGATGTGAACAGAGATAGGAGGCAAGTTTTCTTTTGTTTTGCAAGCAGATCTCGCTCTCTGATTCAGTAGAAGCCACTGCACCTTCAAGTACAGTGAATCCACAAAGAGAGATGTGAGCAGTGTAACCTGGATGCAATTCCAGCTGGCTCAATGGGCGGAAGGTTCATATCCCTGATGCATAGCAAGCAATATAAGCATCCCCCATCATGGGCTATAGCACCATTCAGCACACTTAACATTGCCTCCTGTTAACTGGTATTGCAGACAATGACAGCAGTGAGGTTATGTAGTTTTAAAAGTACATCACATGTTTAATGGTTCCTAATTGTATGGTAAATACATGTACACATGTGCATGGGTATGTCTGTATGTATTGAACATGAAAATAAATATTACTGCTTCAGATTTACAGATTATTGTTTTATTTTTGAGACTATGTCTCACTATGTACCTCAGGCTGTGCTGGAATTTACTCTGTAGACCAGGCTGGCCTTGAACTCCGCCTGCCTCTGTTTCCCAAGTGCTGGAATTAAAAGTATTACCACCATGTCTAGCTAATATTACCTTTATTAAGACATCAAGTAGTGCTACAGGTATTATGATAACAAAGAGGTCTTTGGCCAAGGCTGGAGGCAGAGACTGAGAGGCAGACGAAGAAGGCAAGTCTCTTATGATTTTGAGGCCAGTCTGGTCTACATAGTGAGTCTCTTGTCTCAAAACAAAACAAAACCCAAACATGTCTTTGTATTAAGCCAAATGGAGCATGGCATCTAAATGATCATCTAACTTCCGGGCAATGCTCACATCACGGGAGGTAATATCAAGTGTGTGTATCAGCAGCCCTTTGGGGCTGCTTAGCCCGCTGCTCCCAACTGGTGTTGTCTGGGTAGTTTCACAGCACAACCTAGTCCTTAGGGCAAGACACAAGGATGAGGAAGAAGGAAGCTGTTCATTCAATTACCTCTTAACAGCTTGCATTCTGGCTGAAAGTTAGACCTTGAGAGCATTCTGCAATTCTAGTTCCTAGCATTCCTGTCTTTAATTACCAAAGATAATTGAGACTGGGATAGATTCATTGTAGGTGAATTTGACTCAAGAAACTGGCAGTTTTGTTTGATGAGCAAATTGTGAGTTTTTGCTTGCTTTATGGTGTGGAGTTTCTTGCTTTATGGTGTGGAGATGAATCCTAGGATCTTGAAGATGTTAGGCAAGTGCTCTTACTGATGAGCTACACCCCCAACCAGCAAGTGCACATTTAGTCACTTAAAAATATGTATAAATATGTAAGGCAGTCAGAAAGTTCAAAATGATCCTGGGAGGAACATCCTGGAGTTTGAACATGTTTTAGCTTTAGAAAAATAGATATCTCAGCTAAGGAAGAGTATTTGATTTTATGATGCCCCAGATCAGACATCTTCATGTATGAAATCAACCAAGACTTTTTAAAAAATTGTGCCAAATCCAAAGAATGAATAGTCTATATGGCAAGAGGCAGCAGAACTGGGCTGTTTGGCACCAGTGTCCCAGTATAAGGTACAGGAACAGCTAGAAGGCAATCCATCTGTAATCCTCACAGCTTGATTCTTTGTTTTTGTTTTGAGACAGGGTTTCTCTGTGTAGCCTTGGTTGTCCTGGAACTCACTCTGTAAACTTGGCTAGCCTGGAACTCAGAGATCTGCCTGCATCTGCCTCTCAGAGTGCTGGGATTAAAGAAGTGTGCCACCACTGCCCAGCTCTAAAAGAAAAAAAAAAAGATGATTCACTCTAAGACAATAGTATGAATCCAAGTGTCTGAATTGTAGCCCTTGATGCAACAGTCAGGTGTACTAAGAAACACACACCACTAAGGACATCATTCATAGGCCACACGGGAAGGATTTGGGTTGAGTTCAGCAAGCTGAACTCACCTTGTAGGACACAATAAACTGAGTCAGAAGGATGGCCAATTTCATTTCTTAAAGGAAGAGTTAGAAACTGTACTTCTTAGCTACAGAATTCTTTCATAAAAATATAAATTGTTCTTAAAAATTGTACTAAATCGTATTACTTTTTTAAAAAAGATTTGTTTTTGTATTTTATGCATATGGGTGTTTTGTCTGAGTGCATGTGTGGGTGCAACATGTGTGCAGTGGCCACAGAGATGAGAAGAGGAGCATCTGAGCCTCTGGAACTCGAGTTAGTGGTTGTGAGCCAACATGTAGGTGCTTGTAGCTGAGCTCCGGTCCTCTACGAGAGCAGCAAGAGTCCTTAACCTCTTAGCCATCTTTCCAGCCCACAAATTTACAGTATGTTTGAGATGATAGCCTGCCACTGTATGATATTAGCAGGCCAATAACTTCTTGTAAGAATTAACTTATGACAGTCATATTCTCATGCTCGAAGACCATTTATCTGGACCCTTTCTGGAAATATAGACTCTTGGGTTTTTACCTTACAAAGAAGTGGCTGAGTTGCAAAGCTTTTATTTCCAGTCTTTGTACGTAAGACCCTAGTCCCAGTGGATAATGAGAGGAGAGGAAAGAGAGGGAGGGAGGGAGGGAAAGAGGGAGGGAGGGAGAGAGGGAGAGAGGGAGAGAGGGAGAGAGGAAGGGAGGGAGGGAGGGAGGGAGGAAAAGAGGAGATGAGGCTTTCTTTTTTCTTTCTTCTTTTTTTTCCTTTTGAGATAAGTTCTCATGTAGCCCAGGCTGGCCTGGAACTCACTAGGTAGCAGAGGCTAACCCTGAACCTCCAATCCTCCTGCCTCCACCTAGAGCTGGGAATACAGGCATTTGTACCATACCTGGCTTGAAAGTTTTCATCAGGGAGGGCATCTATATCAACTATTTAGTAAGCTATAAACACCATCATCTCTAAAACATACGCAGTTCAAATCACTTCTACCGCCTCTTCGGAGGGCCCATGTTGCTTCCAGATGAAATAATGACAATGGCATTGACAAATGAGACCGCCAGTCACCACCCAGAGCATTCTTCTAGCGACCAGGTGAGGTAGGCATGGAGAGAACCCACCAGAAATGTTGCATGACACTAAACAGGTGCACTGTCTGTGTACTTTCTTCTGGATTGTCCTAGCATCTGAATACAGGGTTGAATGAGCAAAAAGAGTATTCCTATCATGTAAAGCAAACCACATATATAAAAGGAAAAATCGTATTTTTGTGTGATGTCGAAGATCCACCCTACAAGGAAAAAAAATACAGATATATTCAGTATGACACAATTTAAAACAAAATTCAAAGATATAAACCAGGCATTTATTGCTATTTCAGTTTGTTTGTTTGTTTTTTGAGACAGGGTTTCTCTGTGTAGCCCTGCCTATCCTGGAAATTGATCTGTAGATCAAGAGGGTTTAATTTAACTTTTTTTTAAAAAATGAGTTCAGGCTAGGGATGCAGCTCAGTGGCAGAGTACTTTTCTAGTGCCCTGAGCCACAGAGAAAGCCTTTGTCCAGATTTTTTTTTAAAATAAAAGATCTTGCATATTATAAGGCTGGTCTCAAATTCACTATGGGTTAGTTGTTTCATTATTCTTTTTTAAAGATTTATTTATTATATATACAGTATACAGAAGAGGGTATCAGATGTCATTACAGATGGCTGTGAGCCACCATGTGGTTGCTGGGAATTGAACTCAGGACCTCTGGAAGAGTAGTTGGTTCTTTTAACCTCTGAGCCATCTATCTCTCCAGCCCCTCTTTCTAAAAATTTTATTTATTATATATACAATGCTCTGCTTGCATGTGTGCCTGCAGGCCAGAAGAGGGCACCAGATCTCTTTAGGGATGGTTGTGAGCCACCATGAGGTTGCTGAGAATTAACTCAGGGCCTCTGGAAGAGCAGCCAGTGCTCTTAAGCTCTGAGCAATCTCTTCAGCTGATTTCATCATTCTTTTTTTTAATTATTTGTTTATTATTAAGTATACAGTATACAGAAGAGGGCACCAGATGTCATCATAGATGGTTGTGAGCCACTATGTGGTTGCTGGGAATTGAACTCAGGACCTCAGGAAGAACAGTCAGTGCTCTTAACCTCTGAGCCATCTTTCCAGCCCCGATTTCATTATTCTTTAATCTTTAATTTTACATTTCTTCTTGAGAAAGGGTCTTCCTATGTAGCCCTGGAAATCACAAACCAGGCTAGTCTAGAACTCACAGAAATCCTCCTGCCTCTGCCTCTCAAGTGCTAGAATTAAAGGCACATGACACGATGCCTGGCTGTTATTGTTTTTATTTTATTTATTTTTGTGTAAGTGTGTGAGCTTTATGTGTGGCACTAATATACTATGTGGAGGCCACGGAACAGCTTTGTGGAGTGAGTTTTCTACTTGCACCTTTATGTGAGTTTGGGAATCTAATTCAGGTGATCCAGCGAAAAAGCACTTTACCAACTAAACCATCTCCTTATCCCACAGCAAGGTACGGCAGAGGCAGGTGATGTCTGTGAATTTGAGGCCTGCTTAGTCATAGCAAGTTCCAGGCCAGAGCCATCTAATAAGAACCTGTCTCAAAACCAGACAAAACAAAAGACAAAACTCAAATAAACAACAACAAAAAGGAGACAAAAATAAAGGTCATATGCTTTAGATGTGACTTGGTAAAACGTTCTGCTTTTCTCCATCTGCAATCTAAAACGAGATTAGACACATAATCCAAAGATAAAATGATTCAGCCTCAGAACCTGAAAGCTACACTGCCACTGACATCTCAGTCAACCCCCTCCCAACTTCTGCTCAGCTGTGACACCAGTTGTGGACTCGTGTGAGTGATGGTGGTGTAGGTAAGTGAAACCTCTGTAGTTGTACAGTGAACTGTATCTACCTAAAAAGAGCCGGCGAGGGGACTGGCTGTAATCAGAAAGTTAGAAGATCGGGGCAGGATCTGGGGGCACAACAGGTCTGTCATCCCAGCTCATGAAAGAATGTAAATTCAAGGTCTACACAGTGAAAATTAGACAAGCTTGCCTCACACCTTGAATCCCAGCACTTGGAAGGCAGAAGCAAGACAGACCTCTGTGGTTTGAGGCCGGGCTAGTCTGCACAGTGCATTCCTGGCAAGCTACAGCCACACAGTGAGACCCTGATCCCAATAGGAAAAAAATTAAAAATGACTGGTAATGAAATGTAGCCCAGTGGTGATCACTTGCTTAGTATATGAAGAGGTCTTGGGTCCAATACCCATGGAGGCCAGAAGAGGTCCTGGGTTCTCTGGAGCTGGAGTGGTGTGAGTCACCTGATGTGAATCACTGAATCATCTCTTCAGCCTCTCCCTCCCCCTACACTGGGGATTGAATTTAGCTAGCTAGGGCCTCATACTTGTTAGAGAAACTCTCTATGTAGCTGCCAATGGGTGAGATTTCCTGGTGTGACCTCTGTTTTTTTGATTTGGACCTTTGCAATCCTTTCATCCATTAACTCAAAGCAATAGCTCCAAAGCCAAACCTGGTTCCCTATTCAACTGCCTTTCCTTTCGTTTGAGTGTGGCCAATGAGAAAGATAGGTGTCTTTTTTACCTATGCAGCTCTTGGGCAATGTTGGGCAACATTGACAATGCTTGTTAAGGTGCTAGATTTGATTCAAATGACGGTTAGCCACGTAGTTACTCAGCTAGCCAAAACTGACTGGTTGGATTCTGTTAGAAAGTATCTGAAAACATCTAGAAAAATCACCTACTACTAGGACATCTTTTAAGGAGAAATGAATACCTAACAATATTGTAAAAATGAATAAATTGGTGCTGGTATTGTCTAATGCCATGGTTGAAATGTCTGCATAATGTCTCCAATTGCATGCTTTCTCTAAATGGAAACACTTGAATGTCTAATGTGGCACTAAATTGTACCAGGTTTTTAAAGGTGACTAGAAATCTCACTGAAAAATGAGAAACACGCTTGTTTCTGAAACCAATTATATATATATATATATATATATATATATATATATATATATAAAGGTAATTGGAGAAGTAATTTTCTCTGCTGGGCATTAAGTAGCATTTAAGCCCATTTGGGATGTCTAGCAAGAATTGAATGTGGTTATTTAGTTGATCCTATTGCCAGGCACCCTGACCCCATAGTGCATGAATGCTGGACGTGCATCACATTATGACTTTAGTTTCTTGGCCCCCGAGAGTCAATTAAACATTACGCAGGGAGCCAATGAATGTCCGTCACCATTAGTGTATGAATCATTGGGAGTCGAGGAAGAAGCAAACACAAGGAGAAAAGACCCTTGAGACCAGATGGATGGGGACATGAGCCTGGAGTCCCCACAGCAGTGAGGACAGGCACTCACAGGAACTTCTTTGACTATTTCTGTTCTGGTAGTGTTTTTGTTTGTTTTGTTTTGAGATGGGGGTCATATGTAGCCCAGGCTAGCCTTAGACTCCCGATATTTCTGCCTATGATTACAGGTTTACACAAACATGCCTGCCCTTAAAGTTCTCTCATAATTATATCTTTATATAAACATATGTGAAAAAAATTTAGTGTTTTTGTACAAGCATATGCACATGTGAGCACACGTGTGTGTATTTGAGTGCTTGGAGGTCGTAAGACAATGCAGGGTGTGTACTTCCATCTCTCTCCATTTGTTCCTTTGCGGCAGGGTTTCTCCCAGAACTTCAGGCTCTTTCTTCCTTCCTCCCCCGTCCCTCTCTCCATCCCTTCCTCCCTTTTCTTTCTTTTCTTTCTTTCTTTCTCTCTTTCTTTTTCTTAAAGGACAGGATTGTTTTTCTACGTAGCCTTGGCTGTCCTGGAACTAAGAGATTCCCCTGCCTCTGCCTCCCAAATGCTGGATTAAGGGTGTGGGCCACCATGGTACCTATTTTCTGAGGTAGACCTTTGACTGCCTGAACAGTAAGATGATGCTTATGGCAGCTTATTCAGTGACAGGCAACAAACACAAGGCTAGTTGGTAGTTTTCTGAGATAGGGTCTCATGTGGTCAAGGATCATCCTGGACTCTTTGCCTCTGACCATAGTGCTAGGACTATGGCCATGGATCACCACACCTAGGGTATGATGTGCTGGGTGCAGAACTCAGGGCATCCTGCATGATAGGCAGACATTCTACCAACCAAGACACATCCTCAGCCCTGCTTTTGGTTCCTTCTCTTTTAAAAGTTTTAATTATTTAATGTGTGTGTATGTGTATGGGTCCCTGCCATAGCATAAACATGGAGGTCAGAGGTCAATCTACAAGATTCTGTTCTTTCCTCCCAGCACATGGGTTCTGGGGACTGGACCCAGCTCATCAGACTTGGTGGCAAGCGCCTTTACCAGCTGAGCCACAGGTCTTGAGATAGAGTCTGATCATGTAGCTAAGTTCAGTCTGGAATCTATACCAATTCTCCTGCCTCAATACCCCTATTACCGGGATTACACTACCACATCTGGCCTTTTTGTTTGGCTTGTTTTTTGAGACAGCTTAGGCTGACCTCTAGATAGCAGGGCTCTTTCTACCTAAATTTCCCAAGTGCTGAGATCACAAGCATGTGCCACCATGCCTAGCTGTGACATTGGACTTTGTAAGGGGTAGGGAGGGACACATTCTGCCCTCCAGCATGCATTCAAATTATGGGTACCTTGGGGCACTCACCTGCAAATGGTGGTCCCAGTAAAGCTGAGATGCCATTGGCACAGATGATAATGCCATAGGCATTGGCCAAGTGCTCAGTGCCAACCAGGTCCTCTGTCACCACTGGCATAAGGGAGAAATACCCACTGGAAAACCCGATCAGGGCACAAATGACAGCCAGGCTCACATAGGTATGCATCAGTGGCAGGAGGAAGATGCTGAAGACAAGGGTGAAGTTAGCAATGAGGAAGACGTTCCAGACGCTGATGCAGGGGAGGTCAGCCACGGCCCCCAGAATCACCTTCCCGAAGATGTGAAGTATTGCTATAATTGAGGTCAGAGGGAACGTGTCATTTTGCTCTGACAGGTCATACAAACTGACGATTTCTGGTAGATGGATGAAAGGGATAACGAAGCTGCTGTATGCAAACAGAGCCCAGAAAATAAAGGCCACAAACATGCGGTTGGTGAAGAGCGAGGCCGTTCCAAAATAGCCTGAGTACCAGTCCCTGAAGCCCTTCTGGACTCGAACAGTGAGCTGGCTCACTGTCTTCAGAACTCGGAAAGCACACATGTTCTTCCTGGGATGGGTTTGACTTTGACATTCCTGTGCTTGAAGGTCACAGACAGTCTCCTCATTTCCAGGCCCCCTGTCCTGTTCTTCAGTCATGCCCAGTGGTCCTCCCGATTTCACAGATTCAGTGGAGTAAGCTGGGAGGGCACAGGGTTCCTCCTTTCTTGGGCAGTTTTCTACTTTCCCAGTAGAGAGGGGCCTCATGAGTGCCCCACAAACACACAGGTTCAAGGACACGGCACCTTGGATGAACATGGCATTCCTCCAGCCATACTCTGCACACAGGTATTTCAGCAAAACGGTCATCAGGAATGTCCCAAATCCTGTCCCTGTGGTACTGAGGCCCTGGGCCAGGGCTCGTCTCTTCTGAAAGTACCTTCCCACCATGACCACCGCAGGCAGGTAGGCCATCCCGCTGCCAAGGCCTGCAGGTGAGATGGAAAAAAAAAAAAGCATATGAAGCACAATCAGAATCCATAGCACATAAAGATCACCTGCTGTGTCAGGCAGCTTTCCAGACTGTAGCAAAAGTATCTGAGGCAATCAACTTAAAAAGAGGAAAGGTTAATTTTGGTTAGCAATTTCAGAGAACATAATTCCTGATGCTTTGGGGCACGTCATGGCAGAGCAAAGCTCATGGCTGCTGGGGAATAAAGGGGAAGAGGAAGAGAGGGCTAGGAATCTAGCTGTTGGTAGAGGGCTTTCTCTAGCATGCATGATTTCCCAGCACCACACAAAACTGGTCACAGTCACGCAACGTGTCTGTAACCCTAACACTTAGGGATTGGAGGTAGGAGGATCACAACTTCAAGGTCATTCCACACAGTGAGTTAGAGGCAAAAATGGGAATGTACAAAACCCTGTTTAAAGTGTGTGTGGGGGGCATAGTCCTGATTACCTATTCCTTCCCTAGGCTCCACTCCCTAAAGATGCCACTACCTCTCACCCGCCCGTCTTCACTACACAGCCTTCAGGAACATTTGAGATCCAACTGTTACACTTCCATCTCCTTACACCATTGTACTTTTTCATTTTTTAAAAAAACATATTTATTTATTTATTATGTATACAGTATACAGAAGAGGGCACCAGATGTCATCATAGGTGGTTGTGAGCCACCATGTGGTTGCTGGGAATTGAACTCAGGACCTCTTGAAGAACAGTCAGTGGTCTTAACCTCTGAGCCATCTCTCCAGCCCCATACTTTTCCATTCTAATGAAGGAATAATAATGATTACATAAAGAAGCTCCGAGGAGGAGCTGCCATTTTTTTTTTTCCATCAGGCTTTGCAGTAGTTTCTGCCAACAAGAGAGCAGATTTCTCCTGTAAGATCAGAGGGTTCAAAGCCCAGCAAGCTTCAGGCCAGCCTGAACAGAAGGAAGTGGCAAGTCCCTTGTTGGAACACTGTCCATGCATAAAACTGTGTGAGAATTTTTGAGAATTGTTGAGATAACCAAGTAAACAAGAGTCTTGTAACCTCTATTCCTTCCACAACATGGGCTAATCCTAGAAGTTTTCATGCCCCTCCCAGATGTAATCATAGGAGTGGGTTTACTTTAGGCCACCCTAAAGTATTTTATTACTTTATTTTAAAGTAATAAAAGTATCCTATTCATTATTATTCAGAATGTTTCCAAGCACAAGTTGCCTTGTGACTGTATTGCAGCTTGAACTCTAGTGAACATTGATCACATGACTTTCCTAACCCTCAGAATACTCTCAGAATATAAATTGTCTGATGCCTTGAATAAAGATGGCCATTGTATGAGACCTTAGTCTGCCTTATTTATATGCCCCACACTCCCAGGTTTACCCCTCCAAGCAGAAGAGTCCCAAAGTCTCCTGACAGTGTCAGTGAGGGCAAGACACAGTCCTCTCAACTCTGGACCAAAGTTTATAAAGCTTATGATCACGAAGTTAAAAATCTAGAATTTCTGGGCTGGAGAAATGGCTCAACGGTTAAGAGCACTGATTGTTCTTCCAAAGGACCTGAGTTCGATTCCCAGCATCCACATGGCAGCTAACAACTGTCTGTAATTCTAAGATCTGACACCCTTACACAGTTATACATGCAAGCAAAACACCAATTCACATAAAAACAAAAAAATAAATATTTAAAAATGTAGAATTTCTTAGAATGTAAAATAGATTAAAACAAAACAAAACAAAAACCAGCCCACAGGACCAGCAGACAAGATGGAGGGGCTTATTGCCAAGTCCAACAACCTGAATTTGATCCCCAGGATGCAAGAAAGAGAGAACTGAATCCTGAAAGTTGTTCTCTGACATCTCCACATATAAATTGTGGTACACACACACACACACACACACACACACACACACACACAAAGGGGCTGGAGAGATGGTTCATTCGTCAGGAGCATTTGTTGCTTCTGCAGAGGATTTGGGTTGATTTCTGGAACCACACGGTAGCTGTAACCATTTCTAGTTGTTCTGACCACCCCCTCCCCCTTCTGAAATCTGTGGTCAACACATACACATGTGTTTCATATACACACATGCAGGCAAAACACTAAGACACATAAACTAGGACTTAAAAACTGGGGAACTGGAGAGATGGCTCAGTGGTTAAGGGCAGTTGCTGCTCTTGCAGAGGACCTGGGTTTGGCTCTCAGCATCCACATGATGGCCAATGAACCACCTGCAATTCTAGTCTCAGGGATCTGACACCCTCTTCCGGCCTCTGAGGGCACTGCAGATATTCATGCTGGTAAAATTCTCATAAACATAAAATAAAAAAATAAATCTTAAAAAAAACTCTAAAAATATTAAAAAGATATAAAAAGATACCATGCCCGCATCCTCCTCATGGGTTGATTTGAGTTTGGACCATTTGTAACATCTATCCGCTATTTGAGAAAATCAATGAAGTAAAAATACAGAAATGATAGGACATCTAGATGGCTATGTATCTAAAATCCAAGCTTCGTTCTCCAAGAAATGAGAAATATATTTCTATGGCTAGTGTGAACTTTTGGGACTTAGCTCCTTCAGAAGTTGGCTACAAAGTGTCACCATCAGACAGACTCTGTATGCATGCCCTCAGCTCCCAGACCATCTCACATCAGCAATGGCACCTGAACCATTGCAGTGGAAAGGAACCCTCCCCTCCCACCTCATTCCCTGGTCCTGTGGAAGTGAGTTCTCTTCCTCTATTAAGTGGATCCCTGGGATGTAACTTGGGCATCAGGCTTGGTACTAGGCACCACCTCTGCCTGCTAAGCTATCTTACTTGCCCAAGACAAATCTTTTAAAAAAGAGACTAATTTTACATTTCTAAAGATAAAGCGTACATACACACACATATATTTTTTAAAAAAGCCTCCTCAATGAGTGTGTGTATGGCTATTTAAAAAAAAAAAAAAAGCCCTGAGTAGATGAACCACAGGGGATATGCCTGAGAAATGTGCCACGAGGATGTTCTGTTGTCTGAGTCTCATACATCATCAAAAAATACTTGTCCAGTGTGCCCGAGCCTTGGGATTGATCCCAGCACCACATAAACCACTGTGACACACACTGCAAGGCAGGAATATCAAGGTCATCCTTGGCTAGATACAGAATTTGAGGCTAGCCTGGGCTACATAAGATTCTGTCTCTAAACCACAAAAACAACAAAGCAAAACTCAAAATCTAGGGTGACTCCATCAATTTCAAATCTAATTTTAAGATTGATTTTTTTGGGGGAAGGGAGGGGGTCTGTGTGTAAGTGTGCAAGTACCTTTGGAAGATGGAAGAGGACTCTGGATCCCCAGAGTAGGTGTCATAGGAAGTTGTAAGCTGCCCAATGTGGGTTGTGGGAAATGAACTTTAGACCTTGGGAAGAGCAGCAAACACACTTACCGTTCTGATGAGCCATCTTTCCAGCGTCTAATGGAACAGTTTAAATCAAAGCCAGGGAAGCTTTTAAAAACAGAATGATTTAACCACACTTCATGCATCACTTGGCTTCAACAAATCTCAACCCACAGCCAATTTTGTAAACACCACACATTATTTTGAAGCAAATCAAGAATATATTATCTCATGTGTGCATATTTTAGTATAAATCTCCAAATGTAGAAATCATTTAAAAGGCATAGTTCTCATATCATTATCTCATTGGAAAAAAAATAATTCTCTGATACCACTAAATATCCCAAAGGTGCTCAAATTTCCAAATGTTTCATAAATGACTATTCATTTAAAAAACAAAACAAACCCCCAAACTTATATGTTTAAACCACAGTCCAAAAAGGGTTTTACACATTTCTGTTTATTGATGCCTATTTTAAATCTTTTTATAACCCCACCCCGATATCTCTTGCCATTTATTTTGCTGGATTTGTTTAAGACGCTAGGCGATTTGTTCTATGGCACAGACATACTTTGGATTTTTTGATGATGACACAAAACAACTTTACTGGCCTGGAATTTGTAGTTAAAGATGGTCTTGAAATTCTGATCCTAGCCAGCATGGTGGTACATGCCTTTAATCCTAGCACTTGAGAGGCAGAGGCAGGAGGATCTCTCTGAGTTCCAGGTCATCCTGGTCTAAGACAGCCAGGGCTGTTATACAGAGAAAAAACCCTATCTCAAAAACCAAAACCAAATAAAAAATGTTTCTAATCTCTTTTAAAATTTATTATTATTATTATTATTATTATTATTATTATATATGATGTACGTGTGTGTGGAGATCACACAGTAACATGCATGTAGAGATCAAAAGACAATGTTTAAGACAATGGTTCTCAACATGCGGGTCAAAATCCCCTTGGGGCCCAAGTGACCCTTCCACACAGGGGTCACATATCAGATAGCCCTCATATATTTGCATTCAGTTCATAACAGTAGAAAAATGACAGTTATGAAGTAGCAACAGAAACAGTTTTATGGTTGGTGAGTCACCATAACATGAAGAATTGTATTAAAGGGTCACAGCATTACGAAGGCTGAGAACTAGTGTTTTAGGAGGTGGCTCTTCCGCTTTGGGATCCAAGAGTCACTCAGACTGTCCAGGCTCATACTTGTCATAGGCAAGTATCTTTACCTGTGAGCCATCTTGCTAGCAGTTGACACCAGGTTTTAGTGTTCCATTCCTTTAGTCATAAGGCATATACCTGAGTTTATGTCATATTTATGCTGCCATGTTTGTGTGTCAGCTAACATTTACCAAGCATTTTAATATGTATCATGCTAAGCATGTTATGCAAATTACTTCCATCATTTCAATGTGCTACTCTGGCACTCTTATTTGCCTCCTGATTTGCACATAAGGAAACTGAGATATAAGGAGCTTCAGTGATGAGTCTAATGTGCTTAATGCCACACAAATACTAAGTGTAGACAAAAGGAGAACACAGGTGGGGCAGCTCAGTGGTAAGTGTGCTTGCCTTGTGGGAATGAAGCAACCCTGAGGGCACATTGCTGCAACCCTAACACTCAGGAAGCAGAGGCAGGGGAATTAAGTTCAAGGTCCTTCTCTCCAAAAGGAAGATAGGGCCCTACAATGATGATTTCACATGAACTATGATAAAGCCACTAAGCTGACAAACACCAATCAAAGATCAGATTTGGACTACAAACTGCTCAGGACAATTTCAAGGCAGCCAACTGAGATGAACCAGCTTCACAGACTACCCTAGCCAGGACTTGAGACAAGCTGTGCATTTTCCTGTTATGCAGAGACTGGACAACAAATGATATAGATACTTATTTCAGGACTTGACAATTAAAAGAACTTTTTTTTTCAGGCTCCCTTAAAGATGCTGTTACCCAGAGCAGAAAGTAATTTTTTTTAATTAATTTATTTATTTATTTTCCTTGATCTGGAACTACAGACAGTTGTTAGCTGCCATGTGGGTGCTGGGAATCGAACCTGAGACCTCTGGAAGAGCAGACGGTGTTCTTAACCGCTGAGCCATCTCTCCAGCCCCCAGAAAGTAAATTTAAGAATGTGGCGTCCACATTCCCAAGAGGTAGGGTGGGTGGTTTTTGGTTTTTCAATGAGTTATGGACGGTTGTCATTGTTTAGGGTAATTGGTTAAAAATTGTTATTGGTTATAGTTAGAAAGTTAAACAAGAGAGATCAGATTCAGGGTTCTTGTTTAAAATGTTTGTTCAAGGTATTATACTTATAGAGTTCATCTAACACTGTAATACAAATTGTTAGTCCATGGAAGTTATTATTACCAACTAATTAGAATATAAAGAAATGCAAGTTAGTAGTATACATTACAATCAAATTTATAGTAATATTAGATATTTAGACTATAAAAGATGCAAGTTAGTAGTTAGACATTACAATCAAACTTATTAGATATGTTCTCAAGATCAGTTATATTTTAGATGGATAGGTCTTCTTCAAGCACTTCAGAGATCCATAGAATATGGCATTGAAGATATTTTAAAAACGGGGCTGGAGAGATGGCTCAGCGGTTAAGAGCACCGTCTGCTCTACCAGAGGACCCGGGTTCGATTCCCAGCACCCACATGGCAGCTAACAACTGTCTGTAGTTCCAGTTCCAGGCAAAACACCAAGGCAAATAAATAAATAAAGGTTAAAAAAAAAAGATATTTTAAAAACAGAAGTTCTTATTATTTTTATGACAATGGGACATCTGCTCCTGGCAGCACCAATCTACTTTAGAGAAGATTATGGACATTAAAGAAACTCCTCCTTATGAGTTGACCTTCTTTGTGACAAAACATGGCCACTAGACAGGAAAGTATTCTTGCCTTGACTGCTGATAATATGATATTCAAAATGGACAAGCAGGAGACACACACAAAAGGAATTGCCCAACCTTGCCAAGACAATGTAGGAAGGTCTTTGAGAATATCCTGCTTCACAGAAGTCTGTCAGACATGCTAGGCCTGTAGGCCAAAGATGGATGCTTCAACAACACCGAAGAACCTTGTTTCATTTCTTACATTCTTGGAAGTTGCTATTTACTTAATATTATTCCCTTCTTGGGTCTCTGAGGGATTTAAAGATGAAATAGTTGTAGTTTTCTAGTGATAGTTTTAGAAAAGCAACTCACTTAGAAGTTAAAATGTATAAGTTTAAGAGATATCAAAATATAGTTTTTAGTTAGTAATACAAGTTAGATACAAAGTGGATTAGGTATAATCCTTTGGACTCTCCAAAATAGGAGAAATAATGGATTATTTTCTGTGAATTTGTCAACTGTTAATGAACTGGACATTCTTCATGTAGTTATTGTCTATATATAGTGTATATAATTATTGTACTTATTGCATATGGTTTTTCTTATGTTAGTTATAACCTTCTTTTTTATTTTCAACACAAAAGGAGTTGAATGGTGATATGTTACATATTTAATAAAAATCAAGAGATCGAGATCAACCCACATTCAAACTAGTCAGAGGTAGCTCTGGGAGTTCCAGGAATAACAGAACAGTGGTAACTCACACAGAAGATCCAGAGAATCTGAGTACAAGGCCAAACAGCTGGGTTTCAATGGCATATACCTTTAATCCCAGCATGGGGTGGGAGGGTGATGGGGTGGGAGGGGCAGTTGGGAATGGTGACCTATGTCTTTAATCTCATAACTCCAAAGACAGAGATCTTTCTGTGTTTCTGTGAGTTCAAGGCCAAATAGAGTAGCTCACACTTTAATCTTAACCTGGATGGGATACAGCTGGGTGAAGAAGGTATTTAAACAGCAGGCATTAGAAATGACTAGGAGCGAGGCTGAGGAAGCTGGAAGACAGCTGAGTGAGATTTGACTGTGGTGTTTCCTCTCTCTGACATTTCAGCCTTTCTCCTATATCTGGCTCTGAGTTTCTTTCATCACAACCAGAATTTATGCAACATACATAGTTCTGATGAATTTTAACCTTTCTATCAAAGGTTAGCCCAAAGATCTCGAGGTCAGGATTACAGACGTGTTATGTACCACTATATCCCAACCAAAATAACTTTTCATTGCTTTGTTTTTTTGAGACAAGGTTTTGTGTAGTCCAGGCTGGTCTTGAACTCACTATGTATGTAGCTGAAGATGGTTGGATCTTCCTGTCTCCATCTCTTTAGGGCTGATTTTTGAGACAGGGTCTCACTGTGTATCCTGGGCTGGCCTGGACCTTTCTGTGGACTAGGGCTTTGAACTAATAGAGATTCTTCTGTCTGTCACCTGAGCAATGGGATTTATTTCCTTCTTTCTTTCTTTCCTTCCTTCCTGACTTTTATTCCTTTCTTTTTTCTGAGAAAAAGTCTCACTGGCTAACCTGAAGTTTTCTATGTAGCCCAAACTGACCTCAAACTTTTGGTAATGCTCTTGCCTCTGCCTTTCAAATGCTATGAATACATGTGATGCTACATTGACTTTCTTAATCAAAACAGCTTTCAACTCAGATTCATTTTTGAGGAGGATCAGGGTTCTGTTCCCACAGAGTCAGGCAGGATCAGCTTCCCCTGAACACAGAATTCGAGGAAATAGTTACTCACTGTGCAAACCCCACAACCTCTGAGTAAAGGAAATTATGGCTAGGAATTCATTTTGCAGAATGCAAATCACTCTGCATGGTGTTCAGTTTTAATCCACCCCCTGCCTGTGTGCTAGATTGGCTTCTGAGAATCCCGACCTGCCTGTGGTTTGTGCTAATTCATTCATGTGAACAGAGCTGAAAGATAAATAACTATTTCATTATTCACATTTGGTCCTATATTTATTAATGAGAGAACGTCATTTATTTCCCTGGCATTTTAGTTTACTCACCTAAGTTTGTGTCATTATCTGACCTTTCTCATTCTTCAGAGAAAGGTCTAACCTAGCACGTAGAAGCTAGCATTAGAGTTTGAACTTTGTTTTATTTTGGGAAGTCAAATATGGTGCTCCTGAGCTTCCCACACACAAAGGACACTTAGCATCTATTAAAGTGTTTCTCTGGTCAATGGATATGAAGGCTTGCTATGCAAACACAAGGACCCGAGTTTTAATCTACAATATCTGAGTAAAAAGCTGGATGTGGTTTTGTATACGTGTAACACTAGTGTCTCTGTGTGTGTATTTGTGTAGAGGGTCTTTTGGGCTTGTTGGCTGCCAGCCTAGGAGACCCTGTGTCAAACATTAAGGCAGAGGATGACTGAATGGTACACACACACACACACACACACACACACACACACACCTGTTTACATGTATGCATACAGGAAAACACATAGATAAAATAAACAAATCTTCAAAAAAATTTTAAGGCATTCTGTTCTTGTCTTTGTGTGTGTGTGTGTGTGTGTGTGTGTGTGTGTGTGTTTGTGTGTGATCCATAGAGGTTAGAAGAGGGTATCAGATCCTCTGCAACTGGAGGTACAGATGGCCATGAGCTGCCATGTGGTGCCGGAAATGGAACCCAGCTCCTCTGCAAGAACCAGTGGTCTTAAATGCTGTGGCATCTTTCTAGACCATCAACAGAATGTCCCAATGGGTTTCTTTTCTCTCCAGTTAAACTCATCATCTAAATGCACAAAAACACTGAAATAAAAAAAATTTAAACCATGCTTACCAGCTGCCACTCCAAAAGTAATAAAGAGAGACTGCACGTTGGCTGCATAGGCGCTCAACACCCAGCCGAGGGAGTTCACCAGCCCTCCGATGATTGCTGTCTGGCGGCACCCACAGGTATTAATGAACAAGCCGATGAAGGGTCCTGCCACAGAACAGTGGAAAAAAGGCACTGACTAGAAGCTCCTTGTTGTCCTAGTGACCACATACCAAAAGTTAAAGAATAAGACATCACCAGGGCTGCTTCAAGAAGATCAAACCAGGGCTAGCCAGATGGCTCAGCAGGAAAGGGGGGGCTTGTGGCCAAAGCTGTCAACCTGACTTTGAGCCCTTGAACACACTTAGTAGAGAGAGACCAGACTCCCACAGGCAGTTGACATTTACACATACACCCCCCAATAAATAAATAAATAAAATTTGTAATAATATAGGCAAAACCAAGACATCTTATGATGGGGTCTCTGCAGGTGTCAAGGCAGGTAGAAATCTGAAAAGAGGTAATGAAAGTCTGTTCAAATTGACTTAGTCAACCTGGATGAAACTTTGGGAAGTCTGTTGCCAGGCAGTTTATTGTGAGCATATTTAAACAGAACAGAATTTGGAAAAGGTTTTTCAGGCTACAATTATTTCAATTCCAGGTGCACAATAAAGCTTGAGGTGTGTCTACATAGAAACTACATACATTGACTATATAGAGACTCCTTTGCAAAGTACATGTGACCATGAAGGTGGGTTCTACAGTTAAAAGGCCTGACATCTGGTATGGTCTCTGACGAAGACAGTACAGAGGTCAGCAGGCCACAGAGCACATGTGACATCTCCTCCAAAGATGGGTTCTATTAACTGGGAATTAAAGATAAAGGTCTAGGGATAAGAGAGTCTGGGATAATCATTCTGGGGGGTTTAGATGAAGTTTGTCTCTACAGATAGCAAAAGGGTTACCATGTCATTAACAACATCCATTCCAGCTTTCTGGATGCTATGCAGGTATTTTATTGAGGAGAGGTAATGTAGTATTTATTGTCCATTGAGGAGACACCCCTGGGTGATTAACATTTTGGTTTTCCTTGAGATCTGTGGGCACAAGGACCTTTCTGCCCTTAACAATCTTCAAGTATAAAAACCTTGCAGATGTACGTAATCTCACCAGAGAGCAAATGATTCTAGACAGGAAACAAGCAGTCAGCCTTGTTCTGCCTACAACAGAAGCTGTCAGCTAGTGCTCTAACAGGATCCCCTGGCATGTATTCTCTTGACCTCACACACAATTTGAAAATGTGTGGAATAAGCAAACACTTGAAAATAAGAGAAATCATACACACAGGAATCCAGTAGCAACATTTGACTTGGTTCCTATCTATCCCCAACTGACTGGGGTCACATGATGGCTGACCCTCTGCCTTGGCCATACCCTTCCAGGCTGGCAACAATTTCTGCTCTTGCCTCTGCTCTTCTTCCAGGCCTTCCGGTTTCCTTATGCAGATGAGGTTAAGTTTCACTTATGACATTTGTTTATGCACTGTGTATGTGCATGTCTGTGTGAGTGAATGTGCCTTGGTGTTGGGAGTTGAGATTACAGGATAACTTCTGGTAGTGAATTTTTCCTTTCTACCATATGGGTTTGGGGGGTGGAACTGGGCTTAGTTGCAAATGCCCACTGAACCAACTCATTGACCCACACCAGAGATTTTACTCCAGTTCTTTTTTTTTTTTTTTTTTTTTTTTTTGAGACAAGGTTTCTCTGTGTAGCCCTGGGTGCTCTGGAACTAGATCCATAGACCAAGTTGGTCTGGCTGGCACTCAGAGATCCACCTTTCCTCTGCCCTTTGAATGCCAGTATTAAAGGTGTGTGCCATCACCACCCAGCCTGACTCCAGTTCTAAAGGAAACATTGGAAAAAGATTCCCACAAAGATGGCCTACAGCTAATTTTAGAGCACCTAACACAAACAAATGTAAAAGGACTTGCTGTCCTCAGTACACACAGGTCTTGCTTCTCCCTCAGTTCTCTAAGACTATAAGGCTGCAACGTTTTTGATTTCACACAGCTCAGGTTGGCCTCAAATTGCCTATATAATCAAAGATGACTCTAAACTTCCCAAAGGCTGGGATAACAGGCATCTGCCACCATGATTGCTTTATTAGGTGCTGGGGAATGGACCCTAGGGCTCTCTATGCATGTTAGGTAGGCGCACTACAGCTGAACTGCACCTCCAGTTCCCAGGATGTACATTTTTGACACTTTGTAGAGATCAAAGACGATTGTTATCATTCCATGTAGTTATTGAGTGTTCCACTGAACGAGGCTTTTCGAAGAACTGATTTAGGGCTGGAGAGGTGGGTGAGTGGGTACACAGCTTGCTGTATAAGCCTGATGACCTGGGTTACTCCTAGAATGTAAAGTACAGTGGAGAGAGATTTCTGAAAGTTGGCCTCTGACCTTTACACAGTCTGAGACACACTTGTTTGTGCCCACACTCATAACAAATAAATAAATAGATATAAATAAAATAACTGAGCTCTCAAGGGTTTCCCTTCTTATCCTAAGCTAAAACAAAATTCCCCTGTGAGGCCTCTTTCTTCTGTGCTGGAGAAAGAATTGGTGTCTCCCACATGCTGGGTGCATTAGTTACTTTTCTCCTGCTCTGACCAATCCTGATAAGAACAACCTAAGAGAGGGTTTGTTTGGGCCTGGGCTAAAGGGCTTGGTTATCAAGGACACCACAGTGCCTGGCCACACTGTGTCTGTCATCAGGAAGCAGAGAGAGGCCAATACTGGAGTTCAGTCGGCTTTGTCCAGACCCACATTTAGGGTGGTTCTTACCTCTTCAAATCAACCCAGAAACTTGACAAGAGGTTTGTCTCCTAGTGACATCAAGTCTATCAAGATGACAATGAGGGGTGAGCATTGTACTGGGCAAGTGCTCTACTGTTCAACTACAGCCAGCCTTGTCTGCAGTGTGTGTATGTATTTTACAATTTATTTTTATGTATTTATTCATTCACTATATGGCCCTAGCTGGTCTGGAACTTGCTATATAGACCAGGTTGGCTTGGAACTCACAAGGATACACCTGTCTCTGCATCTCAAGTGTTAGGATTAAAGGTGTGCACTACAACACCTAGCAAGATTTACTTTATTTATTTAAAATGTATTTATTCTATGTGTATGAGTGTTTTGCCTGCGGAGTCCAGCAGAGGGCGTCAGATCTCCTGGATCTGCAGTTTTAGATTATGAGGTAGTCGTGGGTGCTGGAAATTGAACCCAGGTCCTTTGCAAAAGCAGCCAGTGCTTTTAACCCCCAACATCACTCCAGCTTCAGTATTTATTTTGTTTTTAATTATGTGTCTGTCTGTGGACGATGGTTATGTTCATATGAGTGTAAGTGCCAGGCGGGAGGTGTCTGGAGCTACAGACAGTTGTAAGCCACCTTAGACAGATGCTGGGAACTGAACCCAGGTCCTCTGAAAGAGCAACAAATGTGCTTATCCACCCAGCCATCCTTCCGGCTCCTGGTCTGGTGTCTTTGAAAAGTACATAGCTTGAAACATGAATTAAAGACTTATTAAGTTCTGACATTAACATCAACAACTGGGATAACTTCTTATAACAGACTTCTTACATATTAAATATATTTTTATATAGCAATGCTATATATTAACTATGTATGTTAAGTAAACAACATATAAAACCAGCCTATTGTTATGAACATCTGGATGAATTCTTAGGAATAACTAAAATTTAGGTACCTAAATTTGAAGATATTTCATTATATATATAAAAAACCAAATTCAATTATGGGTCCTATAGAAGAGCAGCTAGTACTCTTTTTTTTTTTTTTTTTTTTAAACTTTATTTATTTGCCTTGGTGTTTGCCTGGAACTGGAACTACAGACAGTTGTTAGCTGCCATGTGGGTGCTGGGAATCGAACCCGGGTCCTCTGGAAGAGCAGACGGTGCTCTTAACCGCTGAGCCATCTCTCCAGCCCCCAGCTAGTACTCTTAAGCATTGAGTCATCTCTCCAGCCCCACATTTCAATTGTTATACATTCATACTCACTCGACCATGCCATAGATGGGTGACTAAGTGACCCAAAATGGAACATGAGTGCCTCCTTGCTTTGTTGCTGATAGCCCTTTGATATATGAAAGATCACAGGCCACAGTACAGTATTTCCCACATCACAGAAAGGATTCAGAGGCAAGCTTTTCTGATATGCATGTTTGTGAAATATCCTAAGACATTTGAGAGAGATAAAAAGAAAGGAAAGCCACTAGTCAGTGTGAATATCACTAGCTAAAGGATTTTAGAAGCCAGAAGGAGGGCTTTAGCTGCTTTACTAACAAATCCATTATGTGGACAACAGCTGCTGGCCTTGGGCTGATAACTCTCTGGCTTTCTAGTTAACTGACTGTTGCCTGCTGAGGATTCCTTCAGTCATTTATGTTTTGTAAATGGGCAAAGTCAGGACAGAAATGCTGGAAATCTGTAGTTGGGAAATACAAACATTGAAGGTGTGGGTTGGTAACTCCACTCCAAATTTTCTGGCTTAATTTGATTCTTTTTTTTTTTTTTTGATTGTTGTTTTGTTTTTGTTTGTTTGTTTGTTTTTTTGGTTGTTGTTTTGTTTTTATTTTCTCTTCTAGATAAGGTTTCTCTGGGAAATAGTCTCGGCTGTTCTGGAACTCACTCTGTAGATCAGGCTGGCCTCCAACTCACAGAGATCCACCTGCTTCTGCCTCCCAGGTGCTGGAATTAAAGGTATGTCCACTACTGGTTAGGTTTTTCTTAAGCATTGTTCATAAATGGCTGGCAGGCATTGCCAAGAGCTAACTGGCATTCCAGCAAATGCAAAGAACTGACTTCCACAGGTCATACACACATACACACACACACACACACACACACACTAATAAAGAGCACTTGCCCCACACTCTTAGAATAAAAGGAAGAATAAAAGCCAGACCCAGTGATTTCATTATGACTCTTGTTTAGGAACAGGTGGCTTTAAGCTACCACACAGGTGCTGGGAACTAAACCACTGAACTCTGGTCCTCTAGAAGGGCAAATGTTCTTAACCACTGAGCCATCTCTCAACCCTGTCCTAGTTTTAAGACTAATGCAGAACAGAGGGAATCAATAATGTCATAGACATTTATCAACAATATTTTTTGTTTGTTTTTTGAGAGAGGGTTGCCCTTGCTATCCTGGAACTCAGACCAGGCTGTCCTTGAACATCTGCCTGCGGCTGCCTCCCTAGTGCTGGGATTAAAGGCATGCAGCACACCACCACTTCTCACATATTTATTTGTGCCCTTGGGTCTCAAGTACGCAGGCTGCTCTGGAGCTCACTATGCAGCCAAGGCTGGCTTTGAACTCCTAATCTTCCTCTGTGGTGGTTTGAATGGGATGTTTCCCTCTTAGGCTCATGCACACTTCATCCTTGGTTGGTGGTGTTATTCGGGAGGTTATGGAACCTTTAGGAGGTGAAGCCTGGCTGGAGGAAGTCTGTCACTGGGGGGGGCGGTCTGGGGGCTTATAGCCATACCGCACTCCAGTTTGCTCTCTTTGCTTCTGGCATGTTCACAGAGACATGATCTCTCAGGTTCCTAGTCTTGCTCCCATACCCATATGCCATGATGAACTTGTATCCCTCTGGAGCCATAAGCCAAAATAAACACTTTCTTCCATGAAGTTTTATTACATTAACAGAAAAGTAATCAATCCTGGTTAATTTCTTAAAACTATTCACTGAGGGTCAGCAGATGTACTGCAGTGGTAGATTGCTTGCTAACCATGTGTGAGGCCCTGGACCTGACTCCCAACAGTGCCTCAAAACATTCACAAATGTTAAATAAACTGGGTGAGGAGGCTCACACCTGTAATCCCAGCATCTGGAAAGTGAACAAAAGTAACTGAAGTTCACGTCCTCCTTGGCGATGTACGGAGTTTAAGGCTAGCCTGGGCTACTCAAAACGCCAGAAATGTTGCAAACTGGAAGGCACTAATGAGCTAAAGCCAATTCCAACGAAAGTGTTTAACAAGCAGAGGCAATGAGAATGAATCATCAGTCACAAAATCGAGGCCTGTGAGATGGCTCAGCAGGGGAAGGCTCTGGCTGACTAGTCTGGTACCCTGAGCTTCATGCCCAGGACTGACATGGTAGAAAGAGGAATCAACTTCTACAAGTTGGCCTCTGATGTGCACAAGTGTCTTGGAACAAGTACACACACACACACACACACACACACACACACACACACACAAAACTAAATGTTAAATTTTGTGTTCTGAATATTTTACTTCAGTTTTAAAAGTAGGTGATGATAATCTGACCCCTAATGTTTTGGGACTGTGATGAATTACTCTCAATGGGGACTTGTTATTTTATAGCCACCCTCCCCCCCCAGGACAGGTGGCAGGGAACGTACCCACGATCAAGGTGATGCCCATGCTCAGGGAGCTGACCCAGGCTGTCAGGCCACGGCTCTGGTGAAACTCTTCAAGCCACTCCACGTTGAGGACTCCCAAGGCCATTTGTGAGCCCATGATGAGGATGTGCACAAAAAAGGAAGAAAGGACCATCATCCAGGCCCACCCGCCATCAATGTCTGGGTGGGGCTTCAGGGTCTTCTTAGCCTTGGGATCATCTTCAAGGTCATACCCGATATCTTCATGACTTGCATACATTTTTCCAAGGTATTCTGAAACACATGCAGTAAATAATTTCATTACACATTGAAACAAACGAACAAAAATCCATCTTCCTTGGCTTTGGACCACTCTGCCTCCTACTGTATCAAAATGGCTTCAGGGTCAAATGATGCGCAGATTAGTGTTTGTCACTGGTGGGTGTGGGGACATGCTTTATAATAACCTCAGAGATACTATAATGTTAAAGCAGGGAGAAAAGAGGGTATGGAGAGAGACAGAGGGAAAAAGGAAGGGGGGAGGGACAGAGAAGGAAAGAAAAGAAGGAGGAGGAGGAGGTGGAAAAGGAGGGGAGGGGAGGGGAGGGAGAGATATAGATAGATGGATGGATGATAGATAGATAGATAGATAACCCTGGATGTGATGAATAAGACAGACTGGTCTTCCCCATAACATCTGTTCTCTGAGGCTGATGGTAAGTAGGGAGGATGGTAAGTTGAACCCTATAGTTTAATGTCGTTAGCTCACTCCTGAGAATGGGGAGGGAGGAGAATGTAAAGAGGGCCAAATGTTCAGGTAACACAAGCAACCGTTGCCTACACAACTGATACCACTACAGGCTAGCAGCCAATAAGCATCGGGTAGCAAACAGGATGCCTGCTGCCCTAGTGCCTGCATAGGAGAACATGGACACAGAACCTAAAATAACAACAAATGACTACAAGTTGGTCTGATTTATCTTATTGTCACCGAGTGCCAGTAATCCTAGACAAAGACCCCAATAAAAACTCCTCTGGTATACATTCCAAACAACTCAGTGAGTTTTCATGTTATAGACACACATGCTTCAGATTTGGCTGTTTTAATACTTATACGTGGGTGTATGTATGATGCATGTGCACATGTGTATATCCAGTTGTATATGTGTGTAGGTGTTCATGCATATGTGTGTATATATGGAGGCACGGGTTAATCTCAGGTATTGTTCTTCAGGAGTAGGCCATCTTGGTTTTTAAGATCTCTCACTGGCTGAAATTCGCAAATACAACTCTACTACCTGACCAGTGAACTCCAGGTTTCACCCCAAGAGCTGGGATCACAAACATGTGCTGTCATGTTTGACTGTTGCAGGTAAGTGGGTATGTGGAATGTGCATGGGGCACATATATGGATTTGTGCGTGTTTGCACATTCAGAGTTCACAGCAGGCCCCTGGATGTCTTCCTCTACTCTCTGCCTCATTGCTTTGAGACAGAATCTCTCACTGAATAGGAATCTAGCTAGTGAGCTAATGCTGGGGTTACAGGCACATGTAGCCATGCCTGGCTTTCTCCCCATCACTTGAGGCAGGGACCTCTGTGTAACCTTGGCTGTCCTGGAACTCACTCTGTAGACCAGACTGGCTTTGAACTCACAGAGACACACCTGTCTTTGCTTCCCAAGTTCTGGGATTAAAGGCATGCACCACCACTGCTTGGCTCATGCCTGGCTTGCTTTTTTTTTTTTTTAAGATTTATTTATTGTGTATATAATGTTCTCCCTATATGTGTTCTTGCAAACCAGAAGAGGGCACCAGATCTCATTATAGGTGGTTGTGAGCCAACATACGGGAATTGAAATCAGAAGTTCTGGAAGATCAGTCAGTGTTCTTAACCGCTGAGCCATCTCTTCAGCCTTATACTTGACTTTGTACATGGAACTGAACTCAGATCTTAAGCTTGTAAGACCAGGACTTTACTGGATAAACCATCCCCTTACACTTACCTTTACTGTAAACTTATATGGCAATAACTTCAGAGAATTCCTAGTTTGACCTCACAAGTGGCCCCAACTCCCATATTCCTTGGAGAGTAAGCTTTAAGAGCCTGAGCTGTGGGAGCCTACTTCAGAATGATGTGGGGCTATAGCCCCGGGTGAACAGAACCTATACATTTGTTGTTGACTGTTGTAGGGTGTAATCTGTCACCCTTAAGTGTCTGCATAGAGATTTTATTTATTTTTAAGTTTAAAATATTAAAAAGAAGTGTGGGTATGGTGGTGAATGCCATTAATTCCAGAACTCAGGAGGAAGAGGCAGGTGAATCTCTGTGAGTTCAAGGCCAGCCTGGTTTACAAAGTGAGTTCTGGGACAGCCAGGGCTACGCAGCACAACTGTGTCTCTAAAAAACAAAGTAGTGAGAAGGAGAGCAGGGCCATGAGGCTGAAGCTGGTTTGGAGAGTGGCATTTTCAGTTGATGTATGTGAAATGTTTTGATTACTTTGACTATTTCCTTCGAAATTGAAATTAACTTTGACTTACGTTAGAACAGATAGAATGTGGCTAAGTGGTCGAGCATTGGCCCAGAGTGAGTGAAGCCCTGGGTTTGCCCTCCAGTACCACAAAAACCAAAGACAAGAAGAAAACCAAGAGCTAGACAAATAGCTTAGTGATTATGACTGGTTTTTCTTCCAGAGGCATAGGTTCAGTTCCCAAGACCCTGGGTGGGTATCATGAGCTGCCTGCAATTCCAGCTCCAAGGATCTAATGCCTTCCCCTGGCCTCTGCAGATACTGCAGACATGGTACACAGACTGATATACATACATAGTTTTCTTTTAAATAAAAGCATTTAAAAACATAACAAGTAAGTAAAAAGGTGGAGTTCAGTCAAGGAAGACACTTGACATTGACTATTATCTCCATGACCAGTGTACACATACCTACATATATGTGCATACACACACACATACACAAAGTAAATCCACAGAAAAGTGTCTAAAATATTAGTTAATTTTCTGTGGCAATGAAAAGAATTTTATATTCTTACTGAATCATTTATTTGGGGGTTAAAAAATGTGGTTGTCATGGAACTGCTTTGGTCATTTCCATTTTATTTGATCATAAATGAACGTTGGTGAGTAGCATGTAATGGATAATTTTATGCAGGAGGCCCAAGTGTGGGCAGAAGATATCATAGCATGCAGCCAACTCAGAACACAGCGGGAGGAATAGCTTACTGAGACCTCACAGGCCCTGTCTGATCTCCCTGAAAGAACATAAGAAGAGATATGGTGGACATGACTGTAATTACAGAAAACAGCAGGCTGAGACAGGAGGATGGCTGGAGATTCGAACTCAGTCTCTCTTTAAAACAAACACAAGGGAAACAAAATAGTATTATGGTGCATGCTTGCAAGCCTAGCATGCGGGCAGTGGCAGCAGAAGGATCAGGAGTTCAAGGCCAGCCTCAGCTTTGTAACAAGTTTGAGGACAACCAAGACTTCAAGAGACACCCCCTTCAAGAAAAACAAACACAGAAACAACAACAACAAAAAGATAAACAAGTATTTGGATTTTATATCTTTCCAAAAGATGATTCCTTGACTTCACAATTCATTATTTCACTAGGTCACACAGTCTACAGAGAAACAAGTGTTTACTCAGATATGATTTGACTGCTTCCTCCCAAGCTCATATTGGAACCTAACTGCTACTACAACCATAGCAATGGGTGGGCCCCTTGGAAGGTGTGTTACAAGGGCTCCAACTTTAGGGATGGATTAAGGCCACTGTCCTTAGAGTGAGTTAGCTGTCTTGGGAATAGGTTCCTGATGAAATGGGATCGGTGTGACTTGATATTTAACCGGATGCCCTTTTCTGTTCTTTGCCCCACCTCCCAGCACTCCATGCACAGTGCACACACATATATATGAGCAAACACTCATACACGTAAAATCCATTTTTTTTAAACTTTATTTATTTATTTGCCTTGGTGTTTTGCCTGGAACTGGAACTACAGACAGTTGTTAGCTGCCATGTGGGTGCTCGGAATCGAACCCGGGTCCTCTGGAAGAGCAGAGGGTGCTCTTAACCGCTGAGCCATCTCTCCAGCCCCCGTAAAATCCATTTTTAAAGGAACCTGGAGAGACGGCTCAGCAGTTATAAACACTTGTTCCTTTTGCAGAGGATGGGGTTTTATTTCCTAACACCTCACATAATGTGGCTCACAACTGACTGCAGGTCCATGGGACCTGATGACATCTTTTGGCCTTGGAGGCATGTGGCACACACGTAGACAAGCAGGTACATATATACACACATCTAAAAAATGTAAAAGATCTTTAAAAAATATTAAGAGTAAATAAAAATAAAAGCCACAAATGGGGTATGGTTGACACTGAAGTGGCAAATGGAGGCTACATAATGGATTTGTGGGAAAAATGAAAATGTCAGGTTTTTTTCTGGATTGTATCATATACTCAAATAAAATAAATTTTTACAGTTCTGTCACGGGAGGAATTTTTACAAGCAGCTTGTTCATTTTTTAAATTGGGATCTCTATATGTCTATTGGATGAACTAATCATAATAAGAAGCAAAAGGGGGATGTGTGACAAGTTAAAATTAAAATTGCAATCTCTTCCCAAAAGGCCAGGGCCACTCATAGGCAGGTTAAGCTCCTCAGCCCTAGTCTAAACAGTCTAAAACCCAGGAAACGTTAACCCGGTAGAGGGCGCGCTCGAGACCAAGAGGATTAGGAGCTGCAAAGAAAGGCCACTAAAGGAGACAGCAGGACACTGAACCGGGCTAGCTTCATATTGGATTGTGTGGGTGGGTGGGGTGTGTGTGTGTGTGAGTGTGTGTGGTGTGAATGTGTGTGTGTAAGAGAAATGCTTCCAGTGGGCCAGGATTGTGCTCGGTGCCTTTTGCCATGATGATCTTGGCCGGTTGGTACTGGGGTCCCAAATGACCCCATTTGACAGATAAAACAACTGAAACATCTATGTGTGTTTGACAGGGTCTCACGTAAGCCTCAGATTGGAGGATGACCTTGAACTTCTTATCCCGCTACAAAATGAGTGTTGTATTATAATGCTGGATTTAAGCAGTGCTAGGGAAATTGAACCCAGGAAGGCACACTATCTACAGAGGTACATCCCCAGCCCTGAAAGTGAGCCAGGTGTTTGTTTAATGGGTGCCTTGTGAAGTCCAAATACGAACAAATCTATAGTCAATCTCAACCTCTTCTCCACGCCATCCCTCCCTTCTTCCCTTCTTCTCGTCCCCTCTCTCTTTGGACCAGGGGAAAGAGAATTTCTCTAATCCCTAATAAAGCACTTCCAGGCATCCTTGCTAATGAGCCTGAGCCTGAACCAACTTTTCTGCAGGAAGAAAGGGCTTAATTGGTAAACAATGATGAGCTCATAAAACCTCGTCAGACTGTGGCAGACTCTCTGCCCTTTAATGGCTGTGCTGAGTCTCGTCTTCACTGTCCCCTTTCCTCTCTGAAAATGCTTGCATCCGAGCGGTGCCCGGGGGCTCAGCATCTGATGCCCTGGTCCACCGGCGCGTGATGCTGCACGCTCAGATCCTCCAACCCCACTAGGGGACCTCGACACCCGCGCCCTCGGAGGCCGCTAGCTGCAGCCCCATCCCAGTCTACTTCGAGCAGTAAATGAGGCCTTGAGAACCCCGGAGCGCAAGGCCGGGCGCGGAGATGACGCGCGCTCTGGTGCCCGGGAGGCGCGCAACGCCTTGGACCGTGCGCATCCCCGCCTGAAGCTCGGGGGACCAGAGAGCACCACCGCCCTGCCCAGGTCTCTCTCTTCCCCGACTCTGACTCTGTCTCTAGCTCAGTGAGGGTTCCTGGAGGAGCCGCTGCCACCAGTATCGACCGGTATCCACCAGTATCCGCCGGCTCCGAGATGCTCCAACCCTGCGACAGTCCCTGGCCTCAGCACAACCCCAGGGTACTCACTGCACGCTGTTAGAAGGGCTATGGTCTCACTTGGCTCCGGGTCTCGACCGGTGAACTAGCAGGTCCGCTCGGGGCCACTGGGCGTGAGGTTTGATGGCAATTTCGATCAGCATCCTGTAGCTGCAGCACCTGGGACTCGGCTCTTCGCCCAGCTCAGAGCGCTTGGTGCGGGGCTCCCGGACTCGCCCTTGCTCGCTTTCTGCCCAGGTGAACCTAAGGCTCGATGCTTCCGTCCAGAAGCCTTTAAAAAAGGATGCATTTGGAAAGATACGAGCCTACCCCCAGCTTCCTTCCAATCCGTGCAATTTCAGATCTCCACGCTGGTTCTTTCCTATACCGGCTAATTCTGGTTTGGCAGGAAAAAAAAAAAAAAATCTGCGGGCTCCTCACAGGCACACTCTTGTGGCCGGTTGAAGTTTATCGTCTTGGCTAAGATTCGTCAATGCTGTGCACATTTGCAACCTTAGGAAATGGCCAGAAATCTCAGGAGTGTGGGGGAAATCAGAATTATTTCTCCTCTTCCTCCTCCTCCTCCTTCTTTTGGACTAGGAGGGAAGTAATGAACCAGATTTTTATATGAGTCTCGGCCAAAAAAGAGCAGTTTGTAGAGCAAAGAGGAGGAATTTCAGTACTCAGAGTGGACTGAAAATCCCCCATCTTTGTCCCGGCCTCGGTACCTCGTTTTTCCATCTTTCTGAAGTACCTATTAGCTACTCTCATAGGCTGGCAACATAAGGCTTCGCTCTTGAAGACTTTTTAGTATTTTGTTAAATAAATGAAGCAAGCGCTCTTTAACCTAACCTGCCTGACCTGTTCTGTACTTTCCTGCTATAAATTACCGCAAACGTAGTGGCTGAAAGCAATACAAATTCATTATTTTACATTTCTGACAGAACCTGAAATGGACCTTACTGGATTAAAATGTAGAGCATTGGCACTCTGAAGGCTGTGCTCTTCCGGGCAGCTCTGGCTGGCTGAGCCACGAGCTGCAGGCTGCCCACACGCCTTGGATGGCAGCCACTTCCTCATCTTCAGAACCGTCTACATTGCATCATTCTGTCTGTCTTGGGCACTAGGACACCATCTTCTCCATTGTTTGCCCATCTCTTTAACTTTTTTCATTTAAATTCTTTTAAATGTGTAAAATTTATTTATTGTGTGTCGATATGATTGCATACCACAATATGTATGTGGAGGTTAAAGGGCAGTCTTTGAGAGTCAGTTTTCCATCTACACAGTGGGTTCTGGGGAAAAGGCAGGGTGGCAGCAAAGACCCCATACTGCTGAGCATTCTCACCAGCCCCTTCTCTTCACTTGGGGTTATCTTGGTCCTGCCTGGGTAATTCACACATCTATTTTAAAGCCAGCTGACTAGCAAATGTACTTCCATCTGTTACCTTGATTCTCCTTCTGCCATTTAAGGTCACATAGTCACAGATTCCTGGGATTCAGATATAGGTCTCTTTGGGAGAATCAGTTATGCTGTCCACCATGGATTTTTGTTTCCTAAAGATGTTTGTGTGTATTTTATATCATTGTTACTTTTATTATTTTTTAATTATTTTTTTTTTTTGAGAGAAAGCAGTTCATGCATCTCAGGCTGGCATGGAAGTAGCTATGTAGCAGAGGATGGTTTTGAACTTCAGATTGAGCTCCATTCCCTGCCTCTCTATATTCATCTTAATGACTGAGGTGATTGTGAGGATTGTCTAAGTGAGGACATTGGCAGGAACACTTCCTTGATGATGTCAGCAGGACAAATGGATGGTGAACAACCCTAACTCCCTTGGGTTGTTCTTCTCGGATGTCATGCATTCTGAACAGGCTTCTGGGAGCAAGACAAGAGCGGGAAGACAGGTGTGGTGCTCACACTTAGAATCCTAGCACTTGGGAGACTGGGAAGTTCAAGGCTAGTCTGGGCTACAAAGAACATTTTTTAAAAAGATTTATTTATTATGTATACAGTATACAGAAGAGGGCACCAGATGTCATCATAGATGGTTGTGAGCCACCATGTGGTTGCTGGAAATTGAACTCAGGACCTCTGGAAGAACAGTTGGTGCTCTTAACCTCTGAGCTATCTCTCCAGCCCAAGAATTTTTTTTTTTTTAAGTGTAGAGTTTCAAGAAAGTATTTCAAGTACAGATGATCCATCTGTTTTTAAAAGAGGTGTTATGGATTGAATCGAGTGTGAGACATCCCCCGCAGGCTCATGATTCTGAACACTTGGTCCACAGCCATCGGTGTTGTTTGGGGGAGGTTATGGAAAGCTTGGTGCACATGGTGCCATGTGAGTGGCTGTGGGCAGACTTTAAAGATTATCTACTTCTGGTGCTGGCCTGACATCTCTACTTTCTGATCCATAAGAAAAGAGAGACTGACAAAAAAATTATAAAGTGTCATAAAGACATCCACACTGGCAAGGGTATGTACAATTATCTTTAATTTTGGGTGATATGATTATATAGAGAAAATAATGGAAATCCATGAAAACATTAGGACTAGTCAATGGACCCAAGAAGGTGTCAGTACACTTTCATTTGCAATACAATCAAAAAGAGCTTTCAAGGTTGGGAACCAAGTTCAGAGAAATTCTGTACTCTGAAAAGTTACAGGAGCTTATTGAAAGAAATGGAAGAAAAATTGAATGAATTTTCGTCTGGAGAGGTGGCTCAGTGTCCTTTAAGGCTCTTCATTTAGTGTGTTGGCATCTACGAGGTGAGTCTACCTGTGATACTCAGAGCTGGACCATGTGGATGAGACTCCATGGTCCTGGCAGAAAAACCTTGTATCTAGTATGGAGAAGGCTGCTGGTAGAGAGAAGCAATCATGGAGATCCTTCATACAGTTTCCTGTGGTTCCTTTCCTCTGTGGGATGAGACAGGTGAAGGATGACAGCGGTGTCAAGAAGAAGTACATGCTTAAAGCCTCATGTGGATTCCCAGTTCCTTTGGTAAAAGCTCCTGGGGGACCCAGGGCATGAGAACAGAGCTGGAAGTAATACACGCACCTGCTACCTCTGTACTTGGGAAGCTTGGGAAAGAAGATTACAAGTTCAAGACTGACCTGGACTACAGAGGAAGTTTCAGGTCAGCTTAGAGTTTGAAGCAAGACTCCATTTTAAAACAAATAAATAATGCTCTTTCCTGTAGCTGTAAGTTTCTTTGTCCTGCTTAGCCGGTCCCACAACTATTTAGACTTAGATAATTACACAGAGGCTTATATTAATTACAAACTGGTCCATGGCTGAGGCTTATTACTTGCTAACTCTTACACTTAAACTAACTCATGATTTTTATCCATATTTAGCCACATGGCTCGTACCTTTTTCTCAGTGTAGCATTCTCATCTTCTTTCCACTGTGTCTTCTCGCATCTGCTTCTCTGCTCATCTGCTTCCCAGAGTTCTCCTCGTCTGGTTGCCCACTTCTACTTCCTGTCCAGCTTCTAGCCAATCAGCATTTTATTAAACCAGTATTTACAATGACAAATATTTACAGTGTTTAAAAGCATAATCACACAGCACTTCCCCTTTCTGTTCCAGGGACCCGGGCAGCTGTGCATTAGTATATACAACCAATCCTGAAAATGACACAGAAAGTATATGACGACACATCAGTTGTAAAGTGAGAGTCTCTTGGGGTGGACCCCAACTTCCTGAGGAAAATACATTTTGCTAGGAAGCCTAACAAGAGCCTAAAGAAGATACAACCAAAGGATGCCAAGGAGAAAGTTTCTGTTGGATGTTAAACGGTCTCTTTTTTTTTCTAGGATTTACTTATTTTATTTTATGTGTGTGAGTGTTTGCCTGAATGTATGTCTGTGTGCTATGTGCATGGTGCCTGGTGCCTGTAGAAACCAGAAGAGAGTGTTGGATGCCCTGGAACTGGAGTTACAGACAACTCTGAACCACTATATATGTGCTGAGAAGCAAACCCATGTCCTCAGCAAGAGCAGCCAGTGCTTCTAACCTCAGAGCCATGAGCTCCTGTATTTTTAAAAGCAGACATTAGTTTCAGCAAGTTAACTTCACAGCAAATCATAGAACTAAAGACTAAGGTGAGGCTTGCAAAGGTTCATCAGATGAGCCTTGTTGTAGTGACACATGCTTGTAAAACTCAGAGCTTGGGAATTCTAAAACAGGAAGATTCACGGTTACAAAGCCTGACTGAGGCCAGCCTGAGCTATAGAACAAGACTCATCTAGTTGAAAAGAGAAAAAAAAAAAAAAACAAAAAAAAACAAAGGTCATCAGATAATGTCCTGCCTGGTTCTGTAAATCTAAAAGATTTAACAGTGAGGCTGGAGAGATGGCTCAGCAGTTGGGAGGGCTGACTGCTCTTCCAGAGGAGCAGGGTTCAATTCTCAGCACCCACATAGCAGCTCATAACTGTCTATAGTTCCAGTTCCCACTTCCAGGCAAACACCAAGGCAAATAAATAAATAGGTGTTAAAAAAAATAAAAAAGATTTAGCAGTGCTTCCTTCCCCCATTTTGGTGAGGCTTCCCTTTAAGACTTAGGGTGCAGGTCCAAAGGGACAGGAAGCAGGAAGAGCAGGGGAAGGAAGAGAAATAAAAGGACACACGAGGACAAAGTCCCTATGAGTTGCTCCACTGCATTTGCTGTGCTTGGCTCCCCTGCTTTCTGCTCACAGCCGCTCTGGGCAAACGTCTTTTCACCAGCACATAGTTCCTCTATGTTTCTCAAGGGACTCCATTCTGGGACTGTTTAAAACGCCGTAAGAGATGTTGTAAGTGACTAAGTCAGAAACAGGTGAACACATTTGGGTCTTTCCTCCAATGTCAGAACTTACTGAATAGTAATAAGTTCATAAGATATGTTGGTCTTGTCAGGAGCACTTTGGGAGTAATTTCGTCCATAGCCAGCCATGGCAAACGTGGATTTTTTTTTTTTTTATTCCAGCCTTAGCTGCTAATATTAAGTCTCAGATCACATATCACACTGTAAATATATCTGTTTGTATGTATGGAAGATAAAGAAGTCACAGTAGTGCTCAAGGAATTTTAGAAGAGAGTGGACCCAGGTGGAAACTGAAACGGATGCAGAAAGAGAGCCTGGGGTGGGAGGCAGTCAAATGACAACCTAGGGCCATCTGGCTAGGGTCGCAGTTGATCTGAGCTTCAGGATCAAGTCCAGCTACAGAAGTGAGGTGTGGGATTGTGGGAGCCATGGAGGTAAAGTCCAGGTGGGTTAACAGGTAGATGGGTGGACACGTCAGCTTTTTTTTTTTTTTAACTTTATTTATTTATTTATTTGCCTTGGTGTTTGCCTGGAACTGGAACTACAGAGAGTTGTTAGTTGCCATGTGGGTGCTGGGAGTCGAACCCTGGTCCTCTGGAAGGACCAGGAAGAGCAGACGGTGCTCCCAACCGCTGAGCCATCTCTCCAGCCCCAACACGTCAGCTTTATAGACCTTCTCAGTGGTGGGACCAGCTGAGCTCAACCAAAGTCCTTAGGACAGACAGTTAAGAGTTCTTTATATGTTGGTCCTTTGATCCTGTGCTCAGAGACAGGCTGGTGAGGTCACTGCCACTGCAGGGTGATGTGTTCTCTTTGTGGGGTTTAGGTGAGGGAGTTACACTCTTTAACACTGATGTACCTGGTAAGCGTAGGCCTGGTTTGCCTGGTATGATTTTACTATGTCCATGTATCTCTGTAAACTTAATTTAATTTGATAAATTTATAAAGTGTCAACCTTTCAATTTAAAAATGGTTTTATCTTTCTTTTACTCTTTTTTTTTTTTTTTTTTTTTTTTTTTTTTTTTTTTTTTTTTTTTTTTTTTTTTTTTTTTTTTTTTTTTTTTTTTTTTTTTTTTTTTTTTTTTTTTTTGAGACAAGATTTCTTTTACAAATAGGTTCTTCATCATTCTGTGTCTGGTGGATGGTAACAGACAGATGATGTCCCATATGTGTCCATCAAGGTGCAGTCATCTTGCCTCTATATTTATATTCAAAATGGAGTCAGAAGCTGCTTGTAAAAAAGAGCCGTTCAGGACAAGGCAAAGCCTGGATATGGAGCACCTTAGGACAGGTATTCTGGTTAGTTTTCTTTGTTCTTTTTAATCAGCTTGACACAAGCTAAAGTCATCTGAGAAGATGGAGCCCTAATTGAGGAAATACCTCCATTAAACTGGGCTGTGAGCAAGTTAGTGAGACATTTTCTTGAATAATGATTGATGTAGAAGGGCTCAGTCTACTTTGGGTGTCAAGAACACTCTGACCTCAGCTGGAGAATCCTCAACATGACCTGAACTGACCTGTGCCTTTGTTCCTTCTCATGCATCTGACACAGTCTAGCTTAGGGTCCAGCCATTCTTCATCACGGATGTCTGTGCAAGGGACCAGAACTTATCTATCCATCATTGCAGAGCAATGCAATAACATGCTATGGTCCTGGGCTCCAGCTTTCTGGACTCCCCACTGTGGCTCTGCCATTCATTAGCTTGGTGATTTTGGTCATTTTACCTAATGTCTTTGTTTTCAGTTTTGTTTTGTTTGTTTTCTTTTGGGAATAAATTAGAATGAAAATATTGTTTGTCTCATCGCATCATCGGAAGGAGTAAGTGAAATATGTAAAGAGAGTAGGGCAGTGCCTGGCTCAGAATAGCTACACATAGTATCAGTTCCCGCCATCTTTATTGACATCCTCAGCAGCGTCAGCATCAGCAGCATCGCCATCCTTTACTTTCATTCAACAGTACTCTTTAGAATTCAACTAGGAGCCAGACTCTGCTCTGCATGGTGGGATTACAGTATTGACACAGGTTAGGTGTCTACTCATGTGATGTCTATGTTGGGGGAGAGGGAAATGGAGAGAAGTCAGCAAACACAATGACCGACAGTGATAAAGACAAAGAGTGACAGCCAGATCATATGATAGAAAGGGACTCAGCCTCTCAGAGGTCTTTTTAAGTTCTTGTGTGTACATGGGGGATGGGGAGGGGATTGAAGGCGTTTGACACCACTGTCCAGCAATGTGTAGCCCAGGCTAGTCTCAGATCCATGATTTTTCTTTTTTTTTTTTTTTTTTTTTTTTAACTAAATACTATTATGTGATCCATGATTTTTCTGCCTTCGAGTCTTTCAAACAATTCTCCCAGCTTGTGCCACCTCAACTGTCTGAGTTTTGTTCTTAAAGACTTTTTTTTTTTTTAAATATTTTTTTTAAAACTTTATTTATTTATTTTATTTATTTGCCTTGGTGTTTGCCTGGAACTGGAACTACAGACAGTTGTTAGCTGCCATGTGGGTGCTGGGAATCGAACCCGGGTCCTCTGGAAGAGCAGACGGTGCTCTTAACGGCTGAGCCGTCTCTCCAGCCCCAACTTTTTTTTTTTTTTTTTTTTTTTTTGAGATAGAGTTTCTCTGTGCAGCCCTGGCTGTCCTGGAACTCTGAAGTAGACCAGGCTGGCCTCAAACTCAAAGATCTGCTTGCCTCTTCCTTCCAAGTGCTGGGATTAAAGGCATATGCCATCATCACCAGGAAAGACATTTTTTAAACTTAAAAAAAATTACATTCAATTCAGGCATCAGGATTAGGTCCTGACCAACTTTTTATGCTGTATTTATCAGTCTATCCAATATCTTTCATGTTATAATGGTCTTCTAATTACTTATCAATAATCTTAAGAGTATCCCTCTCTTAAATCTAAAAACTTCCTATACCAATGTGTCCTAATAACAGCTTCTCTACAGTTTCTGTACAAAGATACTGACACTTCTTTAAGTCAGTGAAAGAAGAATTCTCAGAAAAATAGCCAAATTTTTGCTGGGAAGTCGAAAATTAATTGTGAAAACTAACATGAAGAAACTACAATTCCTGTAATTTCTCACAAGTGAAAACATTTGCCAGGTGGAGGTGGTCCACTTCAATGTGGGTTGCACTATTTCGTGGCCTGATATCTCAGACCAAATAAAATGGAATAAATGAATTGATCACTAGTGTGCTACTTCTGTCTACGGTGGAATTCTCCTTCTGTACATTGTGTGAATATATGTCACTGTGACTGGTTTAATAAACAAGCTGATTGGCCAATAGCTGAGAGTGATGGGATAAGAAAGGGTAGAGTCACAGGTGTCTCCAGCCGGATGGAGAATGAGTTAGATACACAAAATGGGATAAAGGTAAAAGCCACAAGCCTTGGGAAGTACATGGATTAATACAAATGGGTTAAGTTTTAAGAGCTGGTTAGTAACAAGCCTGAGCTATTGGCCAAACATTTATAATTTATATTAAGTCTCCCAGTCAGTTATTTGGGAAGCAGATGCCAGTTATTTGGGAGCAAGTAGTTGGTCAGAACAGGAAACTTTCACCTACATCTATCTGCCTCCTGACTGTAGATGTCATGATGTGATCACCTACCGTGATAGACTTTATCCCTAAAACTCTGAGACAGAATCACCCTTTCCTTCCTTAAGTAACTTCTGTCAGGCATTTTGTCATAGCAACAGTAAAAATTACTTATACAAAGCGTCCCTTTTGGGATAGTTACAATAGTTCTTACTAATAGATTTTACAGAAGCAATTAAATATCAGCTTCTCATTTCCCTGGTGAAGAGCAAGGAACCAGACAAAGCATTTTCATATAGAATAGATGTACCAGAGCTAGAGAGGCTTCAGGGCACAACACAGGCGTCTCCATTAGGAAGCTGCAAGCCCAAACAAAGTGATGGGGCCAAAGGGAGTCAAAGCCAGAAAAGAGGGAGCATAGAGGTAAAATGAGTGGAAGAGCAGCTGGGCAGGCTTAGTCACGTTCTGTTTCACATGAGTCTGGTCTTGCTATGAACCGAAGTAGATGTAGGGTTGCTAGATTCATGAATGCCAGTAAACTTAAAACAAGACAGCTTGTTACCCATTGGGGAGAGGAAATGAAATATTATTGGTATATGTTGTACATTCACTGAAGTATTATCTATGGTCTTTGTGTTAAATGACAGAGCTAAATAATTGCAACAGAGATCAACCACATGTCCTGAAAAGCTGCTTTTTTTTAATTAACAGTAAAGAGGAATATTATTGTTTTTTTGAGAATCAGTTTTCCTTGAAAGTTGCCTACTTTAGAGAAAAAAATGCTAACTAATACAATAGTACAGAAAGAACTAAAGAATACTGCATTGGTTTTAATTGTTAACTAGATGCAGTATAGAATCACTTGTTTAGGGAGCCTTGGTGAGGGATTGTTAGGTCAGGCTGGTCTGTGGCTTTGTCTTGGGGGGTTATCTTGGTTATATTAATTGAGGTTGAAAGACCTGCCTAGCATGGGTGACATCATTCCCTAGACAGGGGATCTTGGACTGTATAAGAGTAAAGAAATCTAGTTCACTGCAGACATGCATGCATTAACTCATTGCTCTCTGCTTTTGAAGAAGATGTGACTAGCTGCTTCAAGTTCCTGCTGCCTTGATTTCCCCATAGTGATAGAATATAACAGAATTGTGAGTGAAATAAACCCTTCCTTCTTTAAATTTACTTGTGTCAGGGTGGGTTTTATTTTTGTTTTTTGTGTTTTTGTTTTTTGGTGTATGTGTGGGGAAGGTTTCTCTGTGTAACCCTAGCCACCCTGGAGCTCAGAGGTTTGCCCACCTCTGCCTTTTCAATGCTGGGATTAAAGGAACATACCACCACTGCCAGGCATCAGGGTGTTTTATCACAGCAATAGGAAATAAAACTAAGATAACTATTACCTTAGAAAATAAAAGATAGGAAATGCCTCATGAACTTAAGAGTTCTAAGATCAATATGTATGTTGATGTTTAAGAAAGATTTATTTTTTAAAAAAGATTTATTTATTTATTATGTATACAATATGCAGAAGGGGGTACCAGATCTCACTATAGATGGTTGTGAGCCACCCTGTGGTTGCTGGGAATTGAACTCAGGTCCTCTGGAAGAACAGTCAGTGCTCTTAACCTCTGAGCTATCTCTCTAGCCTTATTTATTTATTTTATGTATGAGTGCTCTATCTGCACGTATGACTTTAGGGCATTAGATATTCCACTATTGATGATTTTGAGTCACTATGTGGTTGTTGGGAATTGAACTCAGGACCTCTGGAAGAACAGCTAGTGTTCTTAACCACTGAGCAATCTTCCCAGCTCCAATATGTTGATTTTTAAAACACATCAAATATATACATGTCTGTATCTCCAATAGCCTACTGGATATTTCTAGTGCTATGTTCCCTCAGAGCCTCTATTTCAGGATGTCATTTCTTCTCAAAGTTTGCCAACACTTATCCCATCTTACCTCTATTTCTGTTCCAAGTGACCATCAGATCTTGACTACCCTCTAACATAATACTCACTTCCTATAACCTCCAGTTCTTTAGTTCTAGAAGGTTTAATTTAATTTTTGATTATTTGATTAAATTATTTTAATTAATTCTTGAATTTTCTTGGGTTGTTTTCATATACTTGTCTTTTTAAAAATATTTATTTAATGTGAATTGGTATTTTGCCTGCATGTACAACTGTGTAAGGATGTCAGATCTTGGAATTACAGACAGTTGTTAGCTACCATGTGAGTTTATTTATTTATTTATTTATTTATTTATTTATTTATTTATTTATTTATTTGACATGACAACCTGTAGATGTGTTTATTACAACTCCCATCTGGGCAACATGACATCCCGCCTGTGGACATCTAACATGGAAGCCAAGGGAGTGGGCAGAGGGCTGCTTCTTCCCAATTCACCTCCAGAACTCCTGCAGATTAATGGTCTTGAAGACTCGGAGTGAGAGTTGAGCCCAAGACTAGAAGTCCCTGCAACAGGAAGAGCTGGTTTCCGAGGACCCAGTGCCTGACCACTGAGGATCATGGTCACTTCTTCTTTTGCACATGGCCACAATCATATTTGCCCCTCACAACTTTGAGTTTAACCCCAGGCAGGTTCTGGGTGCGGCCGCCCTCCAAGAGGACCACGTGGTGCTCTTGCAGGGTGTGGCCCTCCCCGGGGATGTAACAGGCTTCTTTGCCTGTGCTGAGGCGTACTCGGCAGCACTTGCAGTTGGCAGAGTTGGGCTTCTTCGGCTTTCTGATGAATGTGCACAACACCACACCCTTCAGCTGTGGCCGGCCCTCTGTAGGACCCAGATGCTTGGGGGGTTCCTTTGGGTGCCCTAAGCGGTGCATCTGGTTCAGGGTGGCCATGGAACGTGTGGCCCAGAGCTGGGGACCTAGAGCCAGGCAGAAACTAAGTCGGGGAATGGAGAGATGGCTCAGCGGTTAAGAGCACTGACTGCTCTTCCAGAGGACCGGGGTTTGATCCCAGCACCCACATGGCAGCTCACAACTGTCACGACTGAGGGACGTGGTGAGGCCACGGAGAAGGCTGGACCAGGACATCTCGCCGTCTGCTGCGTCCCTAGCAGGGTCGCAGACACGTTAAATCCTATTACCATGTGAGTTTATGACAGAATGGGGCATCAGATATTCTACTATTGATGGTTTTGAGCCACCATGTGGTTGCTGGGAATCGAACTCAGGTCCTCCGGAAGAACAGTCAGTGCTCTTAACTGCTGAGCCATCTCTCCAGCCCCTTTCTTGTCTTTTTTGTTGCTGTTCTGTTACTGTGTTGGAAAGCAAAAAATAAATAAAATAAATAAAATAAAATAAAATAAAATAAAATAAAGAAAAAAGAAAAGAAAGTTAGATTATCCTAGAGAGGTAATTTTTAGTGATAGGACCATAATATCTGACCCTCACAGATTGGGAAAGAGACTTAATGAGGATAGAAGGCAGTAGTTACCTTTTAAACCACCCGGACAGATAATTATCTCCATTTCCATTTCAAGGTCAACCTCAGTTCTGAAAAGTTTAAGATTCAGGTGTTTTGTTTTGTTTTTTTAGATTTATTTTTAGCTAGTCAGAGGTGGTACATGCCTTTATCCCAGCACTCAGGAGGCAGAGGTAGGTGGATCTCTGTGAGTTTGAGGCCAGCCTGGTCTACAGAACAAATTCCAGGATAACCAGAACTACACAGAGAAACCCTGTCATGAAAGAAAACCAAAAAAGGAAAGATTTACTTTTATTATTTTGTAAATATGTGTATTTGTGGCCGTGCGGATATGTGCATGAGTGCAATGTCCACCAAAGTCAGAAATGTGTGTCAAATCCCCTGGAGCTGAAATTATAGTCAGTTGTAAATCATTATATGGGTACTGGGAATAGAGCCCAGGTCTTCTGCAAGAATAGCTAGTGCTGTTAACCACTGAGCCATCCCTCCAGCCCTGGAGATTCAGTTTTAATTTTTGTTCATGCAGCTTAATTATAGATTATGTGGGTCGGGAACTTGACTCAATTGACTAGTTCTGTCTTGAGGTGTCTTACATGGACATAGTCAGATTGTCAAAGGTTGGACCTGAAGGATGAAATACTCTATGACTATCTGCTAGTTGTGGTTCTTACTCAAGCCTCCCCAGCCTGGGACCCAGGGAGGGAACATTGAACTACTTGCATCGGTACTTAAGGATGCTTGTGCAAGGTTCTAAAACACAATGGAAGCGTTCTCCTTTGGTAGAGGCCACCATCATCCTACCCAGATTCAAGAGAAATGGCGTGTGGGTCCCGACTTTTGATGATAAGAATATTGAGTTCATTCCGGAAGAGCAGGGGGAATGGGAGACACTTCTGTGGCCATCTCAGTATTCTCTTGCAATCTTATTTCCTGCTTCTTCATTTGTGTCATAAAATATAACCTGGGTGGGAGGAACTTTGAAAGATGCTTTATGCATATCTATTTTTCATTTTCCTTCTTCTCCATTGCTTCCCATCCTCCATGCATAATGAAGGTAGAAATGGATGATCTGGCACATGGCCGACACAGAGCCATTTGGCTTCATTCTATGTTAATACTAAATCTATATTGCACAATAATCCCCTCCACTATACACTGCTCAACAACTTTGGATTCCTAGTGTTTGTGTTAAGGTTGAATAGCACAGAGATCAATTGATCATTGTCTGAAAGGTCTCTTGGAGAATCTCCAGAAGGGCTTGAAGATTTATTTCCCATTCTCAATGGAAATGATCTACATACCCTATGACAGTTGCTCAGTTCTGGATTTTAGAATAGCATGGTCCTTATAACCTTGATTTGTATAGTCCTTGACAAATTTTGTTTTGTTCTGTTTTTAACAGTATCTGTCTATGTAGCCCTGACTGTCTTGGAATTCAATATGTAGACCAGGCTGGCCTTGAACCTACAGAGATCTACCTATTTCCTGAGTGCTAAAACTAACTTGTGCACTACCACACTCAGCCTAACATTCTCTTCCATTGGTTCTCAGAGTTTTGGAGGAATTATTGGAGGAGGAGTCTTTGATAAAAAATATGTAAATCCACAAATCATATTTTCAACCTATTCCAGCAGTCACAGTGTTTAGCAAGATGTTTAGAGCATGGAGGTAAGAGATTGGAGCAGGGAGTGAGAATAGATTGTTCACTGATAAGTATCTGAGCCATTACTTGTAGATGACTAAGCTATTTTGTAATTTGACATAATCTAGATGCAAATCAGAAAAGAGAAAGTTGTCAAGGCTGTATTTTATGAGGATCTCAGACAAAGGTACATGTGGGTGTGAATATACCCAGCCCTAGGTATCTGGCACATGGCCGACACAGAGCCATTTGGCTTCATTCTATGTTAATACTAAATCTATATTGCACAATAATCCCCTCCTTATCCCATGAGTTGTGAATTATTCCCATCCCCTCACTGCTGGGAACTTGATGTATGTTGGAATGTGGCTTGTGATGTCAGTCCAGCTTCTTGTTGATTTTGAACCAAACATTCTGCACATCTTTTCTCTCAGCCCTCGGTTAGTCCTGGCTGGTGTCAGATAATCAAGAGAGTAGAAGATGCAGTTTGCCAGTGTCTAACACTCAACATCTAGTTTTTTCATCCTGGAGTTGAGGAACCATATTCTTATGCTCTCAATTCACCCAAACATTATTTGTGTGTCTATCACTATAGCTATTCTTTTTTTTAAAAAAAAATTATTTATTATGTGTACACTATTATGTCTACATGTATCCCTGCATGCCAGTAGGAGGTACCTGATCTTATTTATAGATGGTTGTGAGCCACCATGTGGTTGCTAGGAATTGAACTCGGGACCTCTGGAAGAGCAGCTAGTGCTCTTAACCTCTGAGCCATCTCTCCAGCCCCATTACAACTATTCTTAAAAACCTTCCTGATGGGACTGGAGAGAATGATCAGGGGTTAAGAAAGCTGGTTGCTCTTCCAGAGGTTCCCAGTTTGATTCCCAGCATCCACATGGCAGCTCACAACCATCTGTAACTCCAGTTCTAGGGGATCCAATGTATTTTGGCATCCCCAGGCACCAGGCATGCATGTGTGCACAAAAATATACATATGCCAAACACCCATATGCATAAAAATATAAATAAATAAAGGTCAACACTCACACCCACCCACACACACACACAAGTACCACCCTTGAAAACTTTATTGAGGAGTTTGGGTTTGGCCCAGGAAATATTTTCTTCAGCTGTCAATCATACTTGGTTCATGTCCCCTTAAGCTCTTTGTTTCTACTGATTGCTTCAAACTAAGGGGGTGGGGTGGGACGCTAGGGTGGAGGGGTTAGCAGACCTGAAGGACAAAGACAGACATAAGCCTTCCTCTCCAGAATATCTTCATTTCATTTAGCATGGACCTGATTTCTTTAGCTTGAAGGTTATCTGGCCAAGAGTAAAATTCAGCCCAAATGAACAGTTTTGCCAGTACCCTGTTCTTTATCTTGCCATTGTCTTGTCAGACAGGTTTTGTGGGAAGCAATGTGGTAATGCAAATAGTCCTTTCAGGGACCTCCCCAAGGAAGTGAGAGGAGAGAACTCTGTCTCCCAAGCTAGGGAGGCTGTCGGCTGACTTTTCTTTTTTTCTTTTTGAGACTGGGTCTCTCTGTGTATAGCTCTGGCTGTCCTGAAGCTCATGTGGCTCTTGGCTGGCTTCTAACTCCCAGAGATCCACCTGTCTCTGCCTCCTGAGTGCTGGAATTAAATGCATGCACCACCGCACCTGGCTGATAGACTTAAAACTCAGGACACAACTTTCATTATGTCAGTTTTTTATTTTACTATTATTGCTATTGTTGTTAGAGACTGAATCTTACTTTGTAACCCAGCTTAGCCTGTTACTACGGATCCCAGCCTGTTACTCCTCCAGTCTCAGCTTCCTAACAGACTTTCTAGCTGACTAACAGACTTTCCAAAGATTGATTCACTGCCACCGAGACAAAGTGAGCAAATGCCCCTGATGTGTCTGTTCTAGAGTCTAGCCTTTTCATACTTCCAAAATCAATTTATTATGATCTTAGACTTTCTTGTTTAAGGTCTAAAAATGAATCAAGTTCTTAGTCATGTGTTCAGTGAAGGTAAAGTTATCAGATGTGTGTGTGTGTGTGTGTGTGTGTGTGTGTGTGTACATCTATCTATCTATCTATCTATCTATCTATCTATCTATCTATCTATCTGTCTGTCTATCTATTTGCTTATTAGGGTTTTCCACAGCCTTGCAGTTATTGTTTTAAAGCAATCAGTAAATCAATAACTATAAACTTGGTAACAATAGTCAAGACTGTATAGAAGACTAAAGCCCCACAATTGTTTGGGTCTGTTTCTAGTTGTTTCTCCCACATAAGTCAAATGTGGCAGCTTCCCACCTGCTGCCATGCTGGCTCAGAAAAAGGCTGTGCTCGCTCCAGCCAATGAGGCTGGAGGGGACTTAGTTCCAGGAGCTCTGGAACACAGTCCCTGTCCCCCTTCTCACACCTACCCTCCCTTCCTCCTTCCCTCTCTTCCTTTATAAAATGTGGCGCGCGCGCATATGTGTGTGTGTGTGCGCATGTGCGCACGCACGCTTATGAACACTCACGCACACCAACATACATGTTCACATGTTAGTTGCAGCATGTGTGTGGAGGTCAGAGGGTGACTTGCGGGAGTTGGGTCTCTCCTTCTATCATGTCATTCGGGTCATCGGGCCTGGCAGCATGTACCTTTACCTGCTAACTATCATCCCCCTGCCTCCTCCTTCCTTCCTCCTTCCCTTCCTTCATTCCTGCTTTCTTCCTTTTAAAAAATGTTACCTTTGAAAATTTCATACACTATATTTTGATCATATCCTTTCCCATTTTCCGGTTCCTTCACATATCCCTGCCCACCCATCTTAGTGATTTTTTTTTTCTCTCCATTTTAACCACCCTCAACATTCCCACCCCACAAAAAACATAGAGTCTGTGTTAATCTTGAAGTTCACCATTTTTTGCCAAATTTGAAGCAAGCTTTATTAAATTATTAAATACAGACTAAGGTGAATTTTGATCAAGATCACTCCCTGGAGCTTCCTGCTGAGTGTACCCGAGTCACGAAGGCCACCATACTTTTCCATAGAGTTTCATTGTTACTTTCAAGAACTACAACTCTCAGAATCTAAGGAAGTTATCTGGTGCTTGGACAGGTGGAGATTACAGGTTAATTTAGGGTAGGGTGTTACATTCTCCCCTGGAGTTGTATCCTGGGTCAAATTCTTGATTCTGTTGAGTACAGGTTTACATTTGGATCTCAAAGTCATCAGTTTTCCGGTATCCAGATAGGAATTATCACTTAGTTATTATATCAGTGATATTAGCACCAACAGTAATTAGCAGAATCAGAAAGGCCCAAGGCTCTGTGATGGGTAATATTTTTTGTTTTGCATAAAGCAGGCCAAGTTATCCTATCATATTGTAGAACCATTTTAGTTAATCAATCTACCTGTTGATAAATCTTTGCCCACCTTTCCTGGCATGCCAATTGTCATTTTAGGTGGCAATTTGTCTCTTTTGTCAGGGAGTTTCCTTTTGACTTAGCATTTCAGTCTATCGGGAGGGGGCAAGGACGATTTACTCTCTTTAGCTGGTAACTCCTTCCAGCTAAAACTGAGGCGTTGGTTGTCAGAGCCCAGGAAGGCTAGTCAATGGCTGGGCAATGGGGCATGAATAACCATCTGATTAGCTGACCTGGCTGAGGAGGCAGAGAGTAATCACGTCAGCTTTCAGCAAGTTCAGAGCTCAGCAGTTTGCAGTCTGTAGGTACTCCCTGGATAGTGTCTGTCAGCCAAGTGCAAATCTGTTGAGACAAATATAGACTAGGGGTGGAAATTAAATTTTAGGAACTTAAAGGAAAATCTTACATTTGGAGTCCATTCCAGATAACAGATAGATCCAAGCTTTATGACCTTTTTGACTCTCTGAAGCTTATATGAATTCTAGTGTATCAAAGGAGATAAAAATTCCAGGTTTATCAGCATGTCCACGGTACTGAAATCCACATTGTAGGGGGAAAAAAAGCAGTTAACAGGTGCCTGTAAAACAGCTGGAATGGATTTTCACCTTGGCATCATAGCAAAAGCTATGCTGTGGATTAAAATGCTTGAACTTTTTTTTCTGTCCAGAGAGCCAGGTATATAGATTTGGACAAAGATGTTCTTAGATTGATGAAAAGCTTCTTTAAATCTATACTTAGAAGGTAACTAAAGGAAATTTAAAGTCTTGAGCCCGTGACTGAATAGTAGTCAATGCTCTGTCAGTTTTTCAGAACTTCACTTATCTGGGTTAAAACTCTGATCCCTTAAAATTCCAGGGTAGCGATATACCTTTACAGCTTGTACTGATAGATCTTAAATCATTTTTGAGACCCTCATAACTTAAGTTTTTACATTCTCAGACCTGTATAAACTTCAACACCCCCCCCACCCCTCATCTAATTATTTACCAGAGGTACAAGTGGTTACTTCTAGGTCCTTGCAAAGCATGTTCCCTTAGTGGAAGTTACACTTTTTTTTATTTTGAATTATCTTTTATTATGAAGCATGTGAACAAGGTAAATCTGCTTCCCTTAACGACAGACCTAGTAGCTTTAACTAACTAAAGCATTGACCAATGAGCTAGCAAGGTGGCTGCAGCTTTGAGGGCAGGAACTGAGGGTCTGCCATTGCCTAGCTGACAAAGTTGGTTAGCCTAGCCGTCAACATCATCAGAAACTTGAGAAGGACCAACCACAGTGACAGACACTAGTTCATAGTCCAGCACCTGGACAGTCATTATAGGCTCCTGTGGTCTCCATTGGCACTGGGTACAGAGGTACCAGGATAGCATCAGTCTCTAGCTGCTGGGCCTAGAAGATGAGAGACATTTCTTTGGAGGAGGACCCTGGGAGGGACTGACTGACCTTACTTTGTCTGGGCAAAGTAGGGTAGTTGCCGCTCCAATGTCTTGCTTGTTCACAGTTTGGGCTTGGCCTTGGCTGTAAGTGATGCATTGGGGCAGTCTTCCCTAGTGGTTAGCATTATCATAATCCAGGTAGAGTCATCTGTCACTGTGTCCATTGTCTTCTTGGAGACCTTGGGGGATCACTGCTAGGGTCTAGGAGTCTCTCAGTCTGTCATATAAGTTTAAATACCTTAAATGCCATATTCAGTGAATCTGTGAGACTTTGAGGACCATATCTATTAAGTACACCAAAGATAAAGAAGTAAATAAAGTTTTTTTTTATTTTTTTTTTTAGTACTTGATTATATTGTACCTAGCATGACTATAAATATAGTTCTGGGGGGCTGGAGAGGTGGCTCAGCGGTTAAGAGCACCGTCTGCTCTTCCAGAGGACCCAGGTTCGATTCCCAGTACCCACATGGCAGCTAACAACTGTCTGTAGTTCCAGTTCAAGGCAAACACCAAGGCAAATAAATAAATAAATAAAGTTTTAAAATATAGTTCTGAACATTTCAAGGCTTAATTATCTTTAACAGTTTATAACAAAAATGGCAATTTCTGAATTGAATCTCTTTTAGTATCAAAACTTTTAACTTTTGAACACAGTTCACAAGGAGCCTGGGAACTTTTCTGATTCTTATATAGTGTACCATTATAAAATATAGCAGTGTTTTTATATGACTCAGTTTATGAAAATAGTTACAACTTAACAATGCTATCAAAAAGGAGGAGGTCAAACATACATTTTTAAACTAGTCCATTAGCCTGAAGAGACCTTAGGTAAGGAGAGACCCTCTCTAAGCCAGTGGTTCCAAGTTCTTTGTCAGACTGCTTAGGTCACTGTCTTACTGCATCATAAAATAAGAGCATCTCATTCTCTGGTGTTTAGCTGTGGTCCTAAGTTTTAGCCTTTTATTTACCTACCTGAAATTGTTACAGTCATTTCTCAAGAGAACCGATACAGAACCCAATGGCTAGCTTGCAGAAAATGATCCAGAAAAATGCAGAGACCTCTGACCTGGATCACCATAGAGCATTCATGACTGTAGGTCATTTTGATTTGGGGCTTTCAGTTACATTGTGGAGTCAGTCATTCTATCTGCCACCTCATACAGTTCTATCAGGATGAACACATCCCTGGAAATTCACCAGGCTCCCTTTCCAGATAAGAGACTATTTTCACACACACCCACAGTATTTACAATTTTAAAATTGTTTTCAAATTTAAAAATTTAACATGACTAGTTGTAGAAGTACTATCAACCTTGTAAGTGTTGGAAATCAAATCTGGATCCTCTAGAAGAGTAGCCAGTGTTCTTAACCCCTGAGCGATCTCTCCAGCCACACCCCAAGCTGAAAGTTCCTTAAAGTCTTTATTTCATCTTTTTTTTCTCTCTCTCCCTTTTTGCCTAAAGCTGGTTCCTCTATGGTGGTAAGATGTTGGCCACAGTGTTGAGAACATAGAGGAATGACCCCTCCTCATCCACAGGTGATTTCAGGCTCCCCTCTGATAGGACTACCTTCATCTTGCACTTGCTTGTTTTGTTGAATTAGGCATCAAACCCAGTTAGTTTTTACGAAAGCTAATCAAACACTACCACGGAGTCATGCCCCATGGCCTCCCCCAGCCCTCTTCCTCTTCCTCCTTCCTCTTTCTTACTTGAGACAGAATCACACTATTCAGCCTAAGTACATTAGGCTGACCTTGAATTTGAGATCTTCTTATATAAATGGTATCACTTACTTACCTGGCCAAGGTTATCTGATATATCAGGTGAGAAATGAACCAGGCACAATTTGGAGGGTCACAGCAAGACTGAGGTTGTGACAAGTTTATTGCAAATAATCAGACTTTTTATACCTTTAGCAGAGACAAAATATGATGGCAGTTACCAGGATACAAATGTTGTTTTTATCTAAATTGTTCTATTTACCAAAAAGATCAGATGTTGCGGTAAAAACCTTCTAGATTAGAGAAACCTAGAAGCAACCAGCTGGCCTTCCTTTTCATTCAGAGACCCAGCAAGAGAGTATCTCTCCATCTGTCTCAAGCCAAAAAAAGGCCTTCATTCTCCAAGTCCCTCTACTTCTTCCTGTGGGTTTCTCTGTCTTCCCAAATTCTCCATACTCTCTATGGCTAATTTTCATCATTAGTCACTGGCTCTGCCCCAACTCAAGATTAATTTTGTTAACACAATAGGAGTTCACAGTTTGATCAAATAGCCCGCAACATACAAGGACTTTTGCAAGCTATATAGGCTATACAAGATTAATAACTAAGACTTTAACTACCTTGTCAAGTTTTTATAAGCTTCATTGACTTCTTAGTTAGGTTTTTCAATTTATTTTATGTGCATTGGTGTGAAGGTGTCAGATTCCCTGGAACTGAAGTTACAGACAAGAATTGACATAATGCATAGATTAGCTTAGGTCTAGTGCATGCTGGTCCCCCAAACATAATATTTCCTTACTATATCCTTTACTGGAGATGGGGACAGGAAAATTATAGTGTTCATTGATGGGGTAGGGTGCAAAGGCTGCTAAGACTCTTACTCCCTTATCTTGAGAGAGAGAGAGAGAGAGAGAGAGAGAGAGAGAGAGAGAGAGAGAGATAGCGGTCGAGCGAGCGCACAGGATATATGTCACATTTCCTCAGTGTTAATCTTCAAATAGGGACTCTAGGGGGAAATCCTTATCTTTAGAAAAATGCTTATCATCAACAGGCGTATTACTTGAACAACTTCAAAGAGAAAGGCTATGCCTATGAGGGGCAGCTGGTAACTCATGCTTGTTGGTTCAAGGCAGAGGAGTGGACAAACAGGAAGGGTTGACAGAGCCTTACAGAGCTCACAGCTATCTTTCTCTTGCCCTTGTTACAACATTTCGGTTGTTGTAACAACTGGACTTTAAAATCACCAGGTCCATGGCTTGAATTTCCCTGTGGGGAAGCCAATGCAGCTTTCTCCAGAGATACATTTCTTAGTCATATCTCTATACCACGGAGGGGGTCGGGAGCCAGGAGAGGGCAGAGAGGCCATGTGCATGGTCAGAGGGATGCCTGTATGCAGAAATGAAGGAACAGCTCAAAATTTCCCCCACTTCCTCAGACAGGAGGTGGTGAACTTTCTTAGAGGAAGTGGCCACAGCAGAGTTGATCTCTGCTTTCTCGGATGTCTTGACTCAAAATGTGACGCTGGCTGAAAACACTGCGGAAGTGTTCCTCAGATCTGATGGCTCTGGAAACTTGGTTACAACTCTTAGGCACCAGTCATTGGAAGTTCTTTCTTGGACTTGCTGTTTCCAGCATCTCTTCCTAGAAAACGAACTCACTACTGGTTGGACCAGCAGAAAGGATCTCTGGTGGTGAGGTAAGGTGAAAGTCTCTCATGTCTGGACAGGCACTGAGAGTCTCATCTATAGAGATGACCAGACCCTTCTCACTGTCATCTCACTGAGATGAACTTGCATTTTAATGTCACTTTGAGAGTTATGCTTACCAAAAGGATTGAAATGCTTCCAGCTGAACAGTTAAGGCAGTCTGGTGTCAGCAGGAGAATCCACACAGAGGAGATGAGGTATCTGGTTGAAGGACCAGGTTTATGTTTCCTGTTCATGTATTTCCAGAGTGGAAATGCCACCAGAGGAAGACCTGGCTTGCTGGATGTTTTATTTGTAGCATCTAAAATAGGCTGGTGGAGGTGGTTCATGCCTCCAATACCAGCACTGGGGAGGTAAAAGCAGGCAGATCTTGAGTTTGAGACGGAGGCCAGTCTGGTCTACAGAATGAGTTCCAGGACAGCCAGAGATACACAGAGAAACCCTGTCTTGAAAAACCAAACAACCAAAAATATTCATAAATATGATAAGCAGGTCAACAAGCTGGATAGATGAGTCTTTGTATAGTTCAAGGCTCATGTCCTGTGGGAATTCTTTAAAAATGTTTTAAAACTAATTCTTATATTTATCTTATCTATCATGTGTGTGTGTATATGCTATATGTGTGTGTATGTTTGTATGTATGTGTGTATACATTATGTTTGTGTATGGTATATGTATGTGTATGGTTTATCTGTGTGTGTATGGTGTATGTGTTTGTGTGTGTGTATAGTGTATGTGTGTGTGTATATGGTATATGTGTGTGTGTGTATGGTATATGTGTTTGTGTGTGTATGTGTGTGTGTATGGTGTATGTGTGTATTGTGTATGTGTTTGTGTGTGTATATGTGTGTATAGTGTATGTATGTATTGTGTATGTATTTGTGTGTATGGCGTATGTGTATGTGTGTGTATAATGTATGTGGGTGTGTATATGGTATATGTATGTGTATGTGTGTGTATGGTGTATGTGTGTATATGTGTGTGTGTATGGTGTATGTGTGTATTGTGTATGTGTGTATATGTGTAAGTGTGTTTGCCATGGTGTTTATGAGTCACTTCCCTCTTTCTATCCTGTGGGTCTGGCTGTCAGGCTGGGTAGCAAACACTTTACCTTCGGAATCACCTCACCATCCCTTTTTTTGTTGTTTTGTTTCTTTTACTTGAGACAGGATCTCATGAAGCCCAGGTTGGCCTTGAACTTACTGTGTGGCTAAGCTAAGGTTGACCTTAAACTCCCAATCCTTCCTCCTCTACCTCCAGAGTGCTGGGATTACAGACAGGGCTACCCTGTATGGTTTTATATGTTGTTGGGGGATTGAACACATGATTTTGCACATGACAGGCAAGCACTTGACCAACCAAGCTACATTTGAACCCTCATACAGGATTAATCTTTTCTGACCCTCTTAGGAAGATTAGCTTTCTCCTCTGAGGTATCAAGCCCTTGAGCTGAGGCAATCACTACAGTGACATTTCCCCTTCATCTACACACTTCCCTGGAAGACTGTATAGTTGTGGAATTTATGCCTTATTTATTTATTTATTTATTTATTTATTTATTTATTTATTTATTTATTTGATTTTTATTTACTTTGAGACAGAGCCTCATTACATAGCCCTGGCTGGCCTGCAACTCATAATAAAAATCAGGCTAGCCTAGAATTCATAGAGATCTGCCTCTGTCCACTCTCCTCATTCCTAACGTCACCAGCTGGGCTTCTAGGTTCGCACTATCATGTCTGTCTTGTGCCTCATTTTACATTTACCACAGGCTCCATTGTCACCAAGGCTAAATCTCCCCAGTGATGAGATTACAAGAGTCACCACCGTGCCTGACAGTTTTACTTGGGTTACTGACTGAGCCACCTCCTCAGACGCCTAAGATGTAGGATGTGTTTTAAATATAAGTACTGTAGAAAAGGATAGCAGCCCAGTAAAATGGCGAGCCTCCAGAATAACATACCTGCTGAGTAGCTAGGAGACTGATTGCAGATCCAAAACCTCAGATAAAATGGAGAAGGAAGGTGATGTTTGGGAGAAAAGGCAGGTACCCGGGGAGCTGCTTGCCAGGAACACAGGAAATGTAATTTTTCTGTGAAGTCAGCCCGTGACTTCACCTCTGTAAGCTACCTCTGTATGGTGAGTAAGCACAGCTATCATTTGGTGCTTAGAAGACACTGGCTTCCCCCCTCTCCTCTTGCACCCCATGAGAAGACAAAATTTCACACTGGGGTGATTTTTTTTTTTCTCCTTTCTTTAGAAACCAGGTTTCTTTGTATGCCCAGACTGGCCTTGAACTCTCCTGGGTCCTCCTGCCTCAGCTTTCTGAGTGTTGTGATTACCCCTAGAGTGACTTTCAAGGAAGCCCTGTGTAGTAAGTAGTACATGCCTGGATTCAAGCTCTCTGGAGCAATGGTAGGAGGTTCGTGATTCAAGTTCAAGGCTAGCCTGTGCTATACAGCAAATCCACAGATCCTGCAAGACAGAGACCAAAGAAGATAGTCTGATAGTCTGTAGAACAGGAAGGAGAGATATAACTTAAAGAGAAGAGGACATTCTGGCTACGGGAGAAGAAAAGACTGTAGGAACCATTCTAGAAGAATCTATTCTTTTCACGGGCCTTCTGCCAATAGATAGTGAGCGAGAAAAATCACTTCTACCCTATCTCCTCTGCACATGGACTCTCCCTCATGGTGATGAGTCAGATACTGGTCCTGACTTTGGTGACAACTTTGATCTTAAACTCTCAGCAAAGAAAGGCCTCATCTCTCCTCAGGCCATGTCTGGGTTCTAGGAGGTATGGATTTGTTTATTTATTGTGTGTAGGTGTATATAGATGTGCAATAGTACATTTGTAGAGGTCAAAGGATAACTTGGCTGAGTCAACTCTCTTCTTTGATTACTCGGGTCCTGGGGATTGAACTCAGGTCTTCCTGGCTTTGATGCAAGCTCCCTCATCCACTGAGCCCTTTTGGCTGCCCAGGTTCTGAGAAGGATAGCAGACCATGGAAGTCACTCTGTAGAAACAGATAGAAGATGCATTAGTACATTTGAGCTTCCATACAAACTGGTGCTAACAACAACACTTATATCATCTTTCATGCCAGATGAAAGCATCTCAGGGCTGGTGACCTTTGAGGCTGCTCTCCTTGGCTTGCAGATGGCTACCTTCTTCCTATCCCTTCGTATGGTTATTCCTCTCAATGGGAGTATTCCTGGAGTCAGTCTTCACATCCTAGCTACCTCTTCTAGAAAGAATCACTCCAGCCAGTTTGGGTCAGGCACTGGAGGTGCCCATCAGACAACGAATCTCTTGACATTAACGTCACCTCTCTTTCCTGACAGAGGGATGGGAATTCCACTGGCCTCAGTCTCTGTTTGAAAGCCCAAGTGATAGGATTGTGAGGACAGAGCTTCAGTGTCAGTTACCAGTGGCATGGGGCACCCGGTCTTGAGCACAGAGAGTGGGTCCTAGAGTTGGACTACCACCTGCAAATTCCAGAATCACTGTTAGGACCTGATTATCCTCAGCTGCTTTCCTCCTTCCCTCCTTCTCCCCTTTCCTCTTATTGTAAAAAAAAAAAAAAAAAAAAAAAAAAAAAAAAAAAAAAAAAAGTGAGACATGTATTGGTGTCATGGGTTGTTGTGTGGATTGGGGATCTCAGCATTTCCTGAAGCTGCCTCATAGGAAGGAGCGTCATCTGTTACAGTGACACGTCATTGTCCTTCTTTGCTTCCTTCCAGTCTGGTCTTTACCCTGGATTTTATCGGAAGTCACATGCCCTCTGGGGACTAGCTGCCTGCTCAGAGGTCAGAGGAATGGGAAATGCTCTCAGCTCCATGCCCAGAGCCTAGGAGGACCACAAGACAGTGATTGCCCTCTGTGGAAGGACCTGTGTGATGTGCTCCAGTTTCCCTGGCATATCTCCTGCTCCTGCATCCTCTCTGTTGCATGTATTTCTTTATCCATCTCTTAGTTTAGGTTGAGGGGGCTGGTGGCTCTGTACCAGGACAGGTGCTCTGAGTCACATCTCTAGGATGCTAATTATAGGGATCCATGCTCTGTCTTCATCCAGTGCCTTAACCTGGCTGTTTTGAATCATGCTGCAATAAACATGGGTGCAGGCATTTCTGCAGTATGCTGATTTAGGGGCCATTTGGAGATGTACTTACTTATTTAAATATATATGTATATTTAAATTATGCAACATAGGTTGGCTTCCAACTTGCCATATAGCTGAGGACAATCTTGAAGATAAGATCTTCCTGCCTCCATCTCCCAAGGGTTGGGATTACAAGCATTGTTGCCACACTTGGTTTTATATAGCACAGGGGAACTTTGTGCCTACTTTGCAAGCACTCATCTGAACTACACACTCAGTCTTTCAGTTTTTATATAGTCTAGACAGACCACTCTGGCCAGATGTCCAACAGGACTTTTGCAGAAGAGTGGCTGGTCCTGATTTTGTCAGGGAATTTGTAGCTATAAGAACTCACTGAAGTCTTTTGGCTCCAAAGTCTTATTTCAAAACTGAAGCTTTGGGCTGGAAGGAAGCAGGTGTTCCTTATTTTAAATTTTCAGAAAAAGGACGAGGCCCTAAGAACTGCAGCTGAATAGGTTAATAGATAAAGCAGAATATTTGGGCCTGATTACCAGAGCTCTTGATATGCAAATATACCTCTGAGAAGGAGTTCAAATGCACATAGGAGAGTCTCTGGTTGTAAGACCCCAGAGAAATCCCTGATCTTCCTGGGGTCTCATAAGAAGAGTGATAAAGCTTCCTTTCTTTGTTCTACAGATTTCAACTCTAGTCACACTAAGGGTTCTAAGCCACTTGCTCTGGTGCTGGTGCCCACACAGCTGGCCCCAACTTGGTCAGGTTGCCAGTCTGCAGGAGGGTGCCTGCCATCCCATTGCGGGAGGAAGGTGGAGGTGTCTCATCTGGGCTCCACCTCAGACTCGTACTGTGTCTGAATTTTACTCAAACCTGTCTCCTCCTTACTTACAAAGCGGCTTTAACCCTGGGATGCCGGCTCGTTATCTTCTGAAATTGAGAGACTCTCTCTCAGGCCAGGCTGTTTTAGTTTGCTTGGAATCTGCATTGCTCTTCCCATCCTGCCCTGCTTCATTCAGGATACAGCCCTTGGAAGGCTTGATTCAAATCTGCCTTCCCCGGGAAGACTTCTCTGACAACAGCCGACCAGGGTAGTTGCTTTGATTTCTGCACAACCTTCCCACACTACCCCTGGGTTTCTGACTGATTTAGTAAATAAGTAAAGCTATCCATAATGTCTTTGGTGCCTCATTATTGAATTAAACTGGAATCCGCATCGTGCGCCGAACAGTAAGTTTTTGTCGGCCAGTGACTGTTTTACCATCTGTCCCCACTCTGTTTAGGATTAGGCATTGTCTGTGTCAGTCTGCCGGAGAACAAGGACAGAAACAGTGTGTTACGTTGATTCATGTGCTAAACGTGTCAGACACTTGGTCCCCAGTTGGTTTCACCGACAGTAGTTCCCAGAAGCTATTTTGGATTAGGAGTGGGGGGATGGGCAGCTCGGCTTTGATGGCAGCTGCAACTGCATCCTTTGGGGGTCGGGGCGGTGGGAGCAGGGAGAAACAGCTTTTAGAAATTCATTACAGAGCGCACGGTGATAGGGCTTGAAGTCCTGGAACCCAGTTGGCTAAGGGCCTGATCATGGCTGACTGAATGGATCAAATGGAATGGAACAGATTTGTGCCTAACATGGGGTACCTTAGACAGGTACGCGGAGGCATGCGGAGTAAGACACAGGAAACCAACCAGCAGGGATGGGCAAAATGAAGGGTGGCAAGCAGGGTCAAATACAAGAGAATGCAGCTCGTCAATGGGGTACCCCAGCCACGGTGAGCCCAGGTATGTGTGCGAGTGCGTGTGCGTGTGCGTGTGCGTGTGTGTGTGTGTGTGTGTGTGTGTGTGTGTGTACTGTTGGGAGACTCTAGTTAATAGGAAAGGCTTGACCCCTGTCTATTCAGGCAGCTGTAGTCTCCTTGTGTCTGGGGCCCAGAGGCTGGTTGTAGAGAGTGAGGGAGGGAAGAGGGAGAGAGAGAAAGGAGAGAGAGAGAGAGAGAGAGAGAGAGAGAGAGAGAGAGAGAGAGAGAGAGAGAGAGAGAGAGAGAGCACGAGCATGCTTGGTCAGACAGAGCAGGCTCTGTTCTAGACAGATGGGGTTCTGTTCAGAGGAGCAAGGAAAGTCTGGAGACAGTGAAACCATACAGGAGGTTCCAGGGTAGAGGTGGGGCTGATGCTGTGGGCCCAGGCTCAGAGCTGGTTCTTAAAGATGTGATGAGGATGACTCCATAGAATGGTTCTCATCCTTCCTAAGGCTTTGGCCCTTTAACACAGTTCCTCATGTTGTGCTGACCCCCACCCATAATTTTTTTTGATTGTTACTTCATAACTGTAATTTTGCTATTGTTATGAATAGTAATGTAAATATCTGCGTTTTCTGGTGGTCTTGGGTGACCTTTGTGAAAGGATTGTTCGATCCCCAGAGGGGCTGTGACCCCCAGGATGAAAACCACTGTTCTAGACTCATCTCTCCTTCATCCTTCTCTCCAAGGTCTCATACACTGCAGTTTTGCCTCTGACTTACTATGTAGCCAAGGATGACCTTAAACTTTGCATTGTCCTGTCCAGGGTGGGATCATAGACATGTGTTATCACACCTGCTTTTGTTGGTGCTGAGATCAAACCCATGACTTTGTACATAGAAGGTAAATACTCTATTAACCATGGTGCAGCTCCAGCCTCAGGCCTCTATCTCACAGGTTCTGCCATCTCTCAACAGGGCCATCCTGGGGACTAAAGTTTTAGCACATGGGCCTCTGGGGGACTCTCAAGCCTTCAGCTTTCTTTAACTTTGTTTTCTCATTTGTAAAACGTGCATAATAAAACCACTTTGTGAGCTGTGAAACACACATAGGGGGAGCTGAGGAGAATCCTGTGAGAATAGTTGACTCCCTAGAAAGTCCCCAGGCCCACCAGCCCACCACTGTTAGTTTCCTTCCATGCCACAGAGACCCAATGAAGGGAAGTGTTCTGGTGGATGTTCCCCCTCAGTCCCGGCATCCATGTACCCAAAGAGTCTGGAATGTTCTCTCGGAAGCTTTGCCTCAAGCCCCCTCCCCATTTCTCTCTCTCCAAACCCTGCCTCTTCTCAGAAAGCCCACCAAATAGTAGCTCTTCCCCAAGAGATGCTCAAGACCACTCCCACAGGGCGTTTAAACTGACTCCCCACCTCCCAGAAAACAGGAGGGTGGTGTTCAGTCTCTCTTCTCTAGGGGCTGGAAAAATCATCTGCTAGTTTTTGCCCATTAAACCTGGCCTTCTCCTAATTCGGTTTGATTCAGTCTGATTTGGATTACTGTGTCAGCAGAGAGGTTTATGGGAAGCAGAAACTTTTCAGGAAGGCCCTGGGCTAATGACAGGCCCCACGTTCCTTACAGCTCTGACCTTAACTCCGTAGACCTTTGCATATACTATCTTAACACATGCTTAGTAGAAAGTCATTTGACTTTATGGTCCTGACAGAGAAGAATACACAGGCAGTAACTTTGCTCTTGACCCAGACTTGAGCCATTTGAATCCTCAGGTTACATCTTCCAGCCTTCTTTTCTATGACTTACCCAAATGTCTCTTCCCGAAGTAAACAAAGACCTACATGATTTCTCTAGCTCCCTTGAACTTCATCAATACTATCTATAACCATTATCCCCTTGAAGAAAGTATCATGTAGTTCTCATACCCGAACACAGATCGGATCTTGGAAGCATATAAGGAACTTCAGAGTCACCCATTTCAGTCTTTCTCTCTTCCAGGAGCCACGCCAGCCCGGAAGACCATGAACTTCTCTGAGTACTGCAACATATCTGATTGGCTGAGACTAGAGGCAACCGTGAAGGCATCTGTGTACATGGTGGCATTCTCCATTGCTACATCCATCACCGTTGTTATTATCGCAATAGTCTCCCAGGATCTGCGGCTGAGAAAAGAGGTCCGGTTGGTCCTCCTTTGCCATCACCTGCTATGTATCTCTTCCTACTGTGGCCTGGGGGTTGTCTTCCAAGGAATGCGGGCCTTGCTGGCCAATAGCCCACTGCTGCTGTGCTGGCTAGTATTTGGGGCACAGCTAAGTGTGGGAGAAGGGATCCTCCTTACACTGGCCTTGATGGCTCTCAACACTTACCTTGCCATTTGTTATCCCCTGAACTCTCCATCCTTGGTAGATGCTGCTAAGTATAGGATTTTGGCTGGGACCTGGACCACTGTTATACTCAAGAACGTTGGCTTATTTCTCATAGAGGGCACCAATCCTACCCCAGCCTCTGTTTTCCAGTCTGCCCCACTTTGTCCTGTGATCTTGAATGGTACCCCTGCCAGAGTCATCGGCATGGTTTTCCTTGCCCTTCCTTTATCTGTCATTCTGGTGAGTTACTGTCTGATATACCGAGAAGGGAAGCGGGCTGGCCATTTTAACAGATCGAACGTCAAGGCCAGGAGAACTGTCCTTGTTCATCTACTGCAGATAAGCTTACATGTGATACCCACCCTGATATTCATAGGTTTGGGAAAACAGTGTGGGGTATTTTTCTTTGCTCTAAATCTGACGCTTTTTGGTGTCTTCGCGTTCTCACAGTGTTTGAACCCTCTGGTCTATGGGTTACGCAACAGAGACCTACAAAGAAAACTGTACCCTTGGATGCGCCGGCAGAAGAACCAGCAGGGGGCTGGCTTAAACAAAAATTTAGTTCTTCGGAGTAACTCCAGACTTGTTAGGTGTGCCAGCTAGGGCTGGGAACTTGACTTGTGTTCAACCCAAAACTGTTGCTTTGATTTAATTTTGAAAGTACTGAGATTTCTCTGCCGCATCTCGGTGAATTCAGCTAGTGTCTTTAACTCTAAGCCCAGATGAGCACGTCTGATGGCCTGCTCAACTGCCTGAGTGTGATGCCTGAAAGGGCTACCAAGGAATCACATGATAATGAAGTCCCTGGAAAGGCTGGAGGAAATAGATATCAGGGACGCTGCTGCTGACTGGTGTCAAATCAAGGTCGGCCAGGTAGCCATGTGCTCTGAGCACTCACATCTTGACTACTGTGTCTGCCAGGAGACAGAACAACAAGATAACTTTGGCCTTCACATATCTTCTATATGTTACATACTCTTCTGTAATAGGTGGAATCAAACTGGCCACTGAGACCTGAAAAGCAAAGGAGTCTGGGAATGTAGTTTTTTTGTTTTACTGATTTGGTAGAATGGGAAGTTACCTCACAACGAGAAGTGAGTGAGGACTGAATGAGCCAACCTGTGGGCTCTTCTCTGATTACACTCACTGGATTATAATCTTATTCAAAGATTATAATGATAACGAAAACAAAAGACACTATTGGGCATTGCATTCCTCACACTATACAAGCCATTTTACACTATGCCAAATCCTCACAACAATTTTGAAATATAGGCATAATTACTCTTGATTTACAAATGAGAAGAACAGAGGTTGTGAAAAGATTTACGTAAGCCTAGGAAGGTCTAAATCTTCCAATGCTCATAACATTTTCTGCATGTGGTTTTTGGCACAGAGCAACCCTTCTCTTAAAAAAAATAAAAAGAATTATTAGAGAGAGTGTCTATGTCTGTGTGTGCATTTAAGTGGTATGTGTAGGTCAGTCAAAAAGGCATGCAGGCAAAAGGGAAAAACCTCTGCCTTCTCTTTCTTTCTCCACCCAGCTATCTCACTTTATGATTCAGTTTTCCTAGTGCTAGAATTAAAGGTGTATACCACCACATCCAGGCTCTGTTTGGCCTTGAATTTACCAAGATCCAGAGGATCTCTGCCTCCCAAGTGCTGGGATGAAAGGCATGGGTCACCACTCCCTGACCTTCATGGCTTGACTCTGTGTGGCTCTATTGTCTGATATCTCAGGATATCTTTTTTTTTTAATATTTATTTTTATTTTATGTGAATTGGTGTTCTGCCTACATGTATAACTGTGTAAGGGTGTCAGATCTTGGAATTATAGGCAATTGTTAGCTGCCATATGGATGCTGGGAATCGAACTCAGGTCCTCTGAAAGAACAGTCAGTGCTCTGAACTGCTGAGCCATCTCTCCAGCCCTCAGGATATCTTTATTAAATATACACTATATCACCACAATAACTTATGGTTTTTGTGTGTGGTTTCTTCAAGAGATGATCTATAGAGAGAAGGCCACTGGTAATTTCTCAGTCATAACATAATTTTATTTCTATTTTAATTTTTGTTTCTTTTTGAGACAAGGTATCACTTTGCAACATTGGCTGGTCTGAAACTTGCAATGTAGATTAGAATGGCCTTGAGTTCTTAGATATCCAACTGTATTACCTTACTGAATGCTGGGATGCCCAGCCTCATTTGTAAGATAATTTGTCTTGATACATGGATTTGGGTCAGAAAGATGTTTACCTTGGTGATTATAATGGCAGCTTATGTCATGAGTGACAGGTTGTGATAAGAGCTAGGATCGATTTTAGAATGTGAAATTCTGAGCCAGGCATAGTGACACATGTCTTTAAATCAAAAGGCAGAGGCAGGAGGACCTCAGTGAGTTCAAGGCCAGCCTGGCCCACAGAGCTAGTTCTGAGGTAGTCAGGGCTATACAGAGAAAACCTAGAGAGAGAGAGGGAGAGAGAGAGGGAGAGAGAGAGGGAGAGGGAGAGGGAGAGAGAGAGACAGGTGACATCCTTTGCACCCTAAATTTGAGCTTGGGTAAGCTGCAGAAGGAACAAGAAGGAAGAACATGTGGTTCTTGCAATTAGTTAGATGTGTGCCCTTCTCAGTCATACGGAGTTAATAGAACAGTCAGAAAAGGTAGGTTGGGGAAAATATTCAGAGAAGATGGACTTTGCAAATAGCCCTAAAAAAATTAAGTCAAAATTTCAAACCTTGTTTACTTGTTTTCTTTACTCCACTGCAGCCATGTCACTACTGCGTGGGACATTTCTGACCTCTGTTTAACTTAGCACACACTGGCTAATGTCAAACTAAACTTGAAAAATCTCTTGGAATATAAAAAAGTCGACACTTTTTCTTCATAAAAAAAAAAAATTGAGGGCTGGAGAGATGGCTCAGGGGTTAAGAGCACTGACTATTCTTTCAGAGGTTCTGAGTTCAATTCCCAGCAACCACATGGTGGCTCACAACCATCTAATGATATCTGGTGCCCTCTTCTGTATACTGTATACATAATAAATAAATATTTTTTAAAAATTTGAATGAATTAGGCCATTTAGAAGTTTTAGAAGTTCAAACCACAAACTTGAATAATTCTTTTCCTCTAGGAAGGTCAAAGGCTATGGCTGGAAATACGACATGTACTTATACTGATAGAAAAATGGCATATCGTCCATTGGTGGGGCTGGAGAAGAAAAAGTCAGAATATTCTTTTTAAAATTATTAGTTTTTAAAATTATTTTGTGTGAAGGTAATGCCCACATGTATGACTGTGCATGTGTGTGCAGTGACCCCAGAGACCAGAAGAGGGCATTATAGCCCGTAGGATCAGAGTTATAGTTGTAAACTGTGCTATGGATGCTAGGGATTGAACCCAGACACTCTGGAGGAATAGCCAGTGCTCTTAAGCACTGAGGGATCACTCCAGCACCACCAGAGTATTCTTAAGGAATAAGGGGACTAGGTTATGGGCTTGGCCTTGAAGGTCTTAGAAAAGACTGTCCTCAAAGGCATCCTGCATCAAAGTAATGGACCCTCAGATAAAAAGAGGTTGGAGAGGAACCAAGTGTCATGTACTGATGTGACAATAATTTCATACTTTTTTTAGTAGTAAGAAAACAAAGTCATAATAAATTAAGGGAAATTTTCAATTTACAGTCAAGTGGGGAAACCTCTGCTATAGGCTTCAGGTGATGCCTTGCACCTGACATTCACCTTTAGGTTGATGAAAGCTGGGGGCTTGTTAATTTAGTCTGAAAAGATTTATACCTTATAGTCATGGGTCATTAGGTCAAACACAGAGATGGGTGATGCTTGGCTCTCAAGAAGGCTAAAGATGGCTCAAGGTTTTTTTTTTTTTTGGTGTGGAACATTCCAGTTCTCTGTTACCATGGAAATTCTAACCAGTCAACCACCCTTATAGAATCTTTAACATAGGCACAGATTTTTCTCCTTAGGGAAACTTCACATTTGTAGTTTAATATTATTTCCTGGTCCACCGAGATGGAAACAAGCATCTTTATGTTTCTGCCACCACAGTGAAGAGCTGCCCTGGATACCAGCCTACCCTGCTATGATGTATGGATCCTCAAACCAAGAGGTAAAGCAATTGCTTCTTCTTTTGCATTGCTTCCCATCAGATATGCCACCACAGAAAACTAGCATTAAGAAGTCACTGAAAGGATGACCTGACCCTGGCTTAGAGACATGAAGAAGAGGCCCATGGGAGGAATGAGAAGACATTTGTACTGTAGGCTGGAGCAGCCCTAGAGTTCAATGAGCTGTTCTAGAGGGAGACTAAAGGTCAGGACTATCAGTAGGAATGTCAACAGTGAAGGCCAGGTTCACGAAGTTTTGAAAGACTCTACCTGGAACTGGAGTAGAGGTCATTTATGTGACACTTGGCATATCTTCAGCCCACATTCTGAAAATCTGAGTGAGACTGAATTTTAAATGATAGAATATTTGGTTTAGTGAAGAAAATTTCAAAACAATGTAATATGCAGGCTATGGAATGGTTACCACTCACTGTATATACCCAGATTTATAGTGAGCAAGGACAAGAGGACATGGAAATGTGTAGTTTAGTGAGAAGAGGAAAGCTGTGGTAGGCTTGCAAAGTTTATGAGGAAAGGACCCTGAAGCCAGTTGTTATAGACAGGGGCGGAGTAGACAAAGTAAATGCAGTTGTTAAAAAGATTGGCAGCATTAAAGAGAAACCTCAGACTTTGCGTAAGGACAATAGGAAAGGTACTTTGAGGACAAGAACACACCCATGGCAAGTTCCAGAATATGTAAATTCGATTAGGATGAGAGTGTGTCTAATATGACAGCATCTTAAGGGTACCTTGTAGTGGGATTCAGCACCTCCCTGACCTAAGGGTGTGGCTAGGAACAGCTTAAAGTGCTGGTCTCTGAAAACAACACTCTCTCTGCTTCTCCACCACCTGGAAGATTCGTTCAGGATGAATCAATCCTTTCTCTGTTTCCTACATTTCCTGCATTTATATTGTAAATTGCTTAAATAAATTAATCCTAATAATACATCTCCTTGTAATAATCAGACTTATTAGTCGGGTCACATTTGGCGCCCAATGTGGTCTCTGACTGAACAATGTTCTCTCTGCTTTTCCAACTCCTGGAAGGAAGATCCATTCCGGATGAATGGGTCCTTTCTTCATTTCCTATATCTCCTGCATTTATATTGTAAGTTGCTTGAATAAATACTGACCCTAATAATATATCTCCTTGTGATAATTAATTGAGCTTATTAATTGGGTCATAGTTGGTGTCCAATGTTCAATTCCCATGCCCTTGTAGCTTATCCCATGTGTGGTGGTATCCTCAGCTGCCAGGCACGAGCATGCCAGGCACGTGCCATGCCAGGCATGAGTCCTGGGTTCAGACGTGCCTGTAACATGCTCGGGTTGACTCTCTAGTTCTTGTAAACTGTGATCATGAGCCACCTCTGCAAGCCTCCCTCCACAACCCACAGGCCCATGTACCTTTACTGCTGCTGTGATAGTGGCGTTGGAACCAGTTCTTGGGGCTCTAGTATTTGTGTGCACTATCCCTGGGGGTCCTGCTCGATACTCTGGTCACCCTCTGTAAAGCTGTATTTGTTCTAACTTTTTAAGAATTGTGGAAATGGGGCTGGAGAGATGGCTCAGTGGTTAAGAGCACCGTCTGCTCTTCCAGAGGACCCGGGTTCAATTCCCAGCACCCACATGGCAGCTAACAACTGTCTGTAGTTCCAGTTCAGGCAAACACCAAGGCAAATATATAAAGGTTTTTTTTTTTTTTTTTTTTTTTTTTTTTTTTTTTTTTTTTTTTTTTTTTTTTTTTTTTTTTTTTTTTTTTTTTTTTTTTTTTTTTTTTTTTTTTTTTTTTTTTTTTTTTTAAAGAATTGTGGAAACATATACTAGGTGTGCTTGCAGTCCCAATCTAATTGCTGTGACTAATTGGAGTGACACCTACAGCATCTGCTGACCAAACATTAGAATTACGTTCAGACTGAAGTAAAGAATAAAACAACTCAAGGCAGATTTTCTTGCCACCAATGCAGCCAAGACAACCTATTGAGAATTTGGAATATTTGCTGCTATAATTAAGGAAATAATGCATTATTATACCTTTGAGAGCTTCACACTCACAGTCCTGTTATTTCTTTGCTTGATTCTACAAGATGGTCTGATAAATATAAGATGTTGACTGGATGGGTAGAGACCTTGTAGACTAAGAATAATAAATTACTTTCTGAAATGTGTAACATGGACTCTGTCAATGATAAATTGGCATGTAAAGTTAATTTTGTGGAAACTGGTTATGACAAACTTTTAGATAGATCTTCCTTCTTGGACAAATAATATTAGGTTCGTACAGGAGAAGGTGTAGATCTGTAGAACTATATGTTAATGATGAGAATAGGAAACTTATTAATTAAATGGATCCATTAGAAAGACTTACTATTCAAGAGATTCAGACCTTAGAGAAATCGATGGTTTCTAAATTTCAAAAATGAGATTATTTTGCTATAATTAAGAAGAATGAGGGGCTGGAGAGATGGCTCAGCGGTTAAGAGCACCGTCTGCTCTTCCAGAGGACCCGGGTTCGATTCCCAGCACCCACATGGCAGCTAACAACTGTCTGTAGTTCCAGTTCCAGGCAAACACCAAGGCAAATAAATAAATAAATAAAATAAATAAATAAAGTTTTTTTTTTTTTAAAAAAGAAGAATGAATGTTAAAGCATGATCAACCCAGAACAGTCCAGAACATTCATCACTTATGAGATCTTATGGAGTAGGAGATGATTTGCCTAAAGTTGTAAATATACATGGTTTTCTTTTCTTCCCTCCTGTGATATATCCAGTTACTATTCAGAAAAGGTAAATAAATGATAAATCTCACAGAGGGTTTGTAGAATATTATTGGGAACCCATACATATGAGAGATATAAGAGACATAAGGGAGGTTAGAATGGTACACAGAATCCATTACACATATGTTAAACAAATGCTAAATTCATGGACTACAAAAAGAAAGAATCACACCTAATGATTGGATACAGCTGACAGTGCTGTCTTAGATTATAGCCAACATTTACAATGAAGAAGTTAGCTGAGAGAAGAGGCTAAGGCCATTGAACAACAAGGAAGGATTGGAGGCTTTAACATTTCTCAAGATCATATTCTTGGTGAAGGCCAATTTGCTAATGTAAAAGTTCAGTCTACTTTTGATGAACATACATTACTGTTATGTTGTACTGCCACTTTGAATGCTTGGAAAAAGATTCTAGAACCAGGACAGATAATTAAGCCAAATTCTAAGGTCAGGCAAAGATTGAAAGAATCTTATACTGACTTTCTGCAGAGATTAACCAAGGCAATACACAGAGAAGTGTTAGATTCAGAAGTTAGGAAGCAACTAATTCTCTCTTTGGCTTTTGATCATGATAATTTAGAATATAAATGAATATTTATGCTACTAAAAATCAGATCAGTGCCCCTAGAGGAATGGATACAATATGCAATCAGTGCTGAGTCTCTTAATTATTATGATGAGTCTTGGGCAGGTCAAGCCATTTCTTTTTAAATTTTTTATTTATTATGTATACAGTATACAGAAAAGGGTACCAGATCTCATTATAGATAGTTGTGAGCTACCATGTGGTTGCTGAGAATTGAACTCAGGACCTTCAAAAGAACAGTCAGTTCTCTTAACCTGTGAGCCATCTCTCCAGCCCAGGTCAAACCATTTCTAATGTCAGGAAAAGAAATCAAGGTGTCAAATGTTTTAATTACAGTAAACTGGGCTATATAAGAAGGAATTGCACACAGGGCACTGTTAGAATTAATGTCTCTTCTGGAAATGATCGAAACAGAAAGTCCTTACCTTCTGGATTATGCAGATGGTATGGCAAGGGCTGACATTGTACCAGTAAATGTAGATCTACAAGGGACAAACAAGGTAGCCATTTACCACAGGAAACACCTCTTGGGGCCCAAAAAAACACAGGTCACAAATTAAAAAAATGGTTCAATCATATCCAGTCACAGTGAAGGAACAGGGTCTCTAGGATGATTAGAAGATCCGATGCCTAATGTAAAACACCACATGGCATTGGAGAATAGAGCAACTGTAAAGCAGGAATCAAAATTTCCAAGAAAAACTACAAAACAAATATTCTAGCAGACTTCCATAAGTGAACAAAGGCCAAAATTAAGAATACAGATAGATTACAGTTTTATTCAGGGCTTGGTGGACATGGGACAGATGTATTCATCATAACCCCATAATCATGGCATCTGAAATGGCCTCTAAAGGAGGCATATGTTCAATTTTTAGGGATTGGAACCATATCTCAGGCAAAAAAGCATGAGATGGCTTGAATGCATAGGACCAGAAGGACAGAAAGGAAGACTGAAGCCAAATATGGCTAATGTAGCAGTCAATATATGGGGTCATGATCTTCTATAACAATAAAATGCCCAGATTAAAATTCCTCCAAGTTCAGATATGAACTAATGACCCAGTTGTTTCTGAGAATATTTTAGGGCATTATAAAAAACAATCACCAGCCATTCAGGTTGTACAAAAACAAAGCACAACAGCTGCTGACCTTTTAAATACATCCTGTACAAATTAAGACTGACAATGCTCCATAATACATTTCCTAAAGGATAAAACAGATTTTTGGATATTATAATATAAAGCACATTATAGGTATATCACACATCCTACAGGACAAACAGTTGTGGAAAGATCTAACCACACCTTGAAAAAGAAGCTCCCTCAACAGAAAGGAGGAACAAAAAGCCCCAGAGATAGATTGCATAATACCTTATTAACCTTTAATTCTCTTAATGCTGATGAGAAAGAAACAACAGCTATGGAGCGACATTGAATAGTAGAAAAAACTTCTGAAATAAACCAACCTGTGTACTTCAAGGATGTACTGACCTCAGAATGGAAGCCAGGATATGTGCTTCATGGGGAAAGGGGTTTCACTTTTGTTTTCACAGGAGAAGAAAAACTATGGGTACCAACAAAATAAAGATCTAATTCTAAAAGGAGACATCTGAAGAGGAGAAGTAATGGCTCATCCACTGATAGGACAATTTAGTGAATGGTAAGGAAAACTCAAAGTTTGGGGCAGGGTTTTATTTTTGTCTTTACAGAAAGAGAGATATAAACATCTTCAAGAAGTTAAAAAGCTACTGGATACTTAGACATCTAAGGCTGAAAGGAAATCCGTTCTGAAAGGTTTATAAGCAAAGGAATGTAAGGCTTATTGATACCAATATACAGGGTAAATTCTCACTGCTTAACATCTATATCTCCCTACCTTTTAAGAAATTGTGGTCCCAATTCAATTACAAATCAAGCTGGATTTGGAGTTGGAGTAAGTGGCTTTCTTTTTCTCTAAACCCAAGCATGTTAGTAAAAGGAAAATTTAAGAGATTCTGTCTCATATCAGAAAAGCCACCTGGTGTGGTACAGAAGCCAGCCAAGATACATAGATATTGTTATTATAATTTTATTTCTAACCCTATTTTACTCTATACTTATTCTTTCTTGACCTTTTAAAACATTCTTTGCATACAATTTTCTCCTAAAGTGTTAATTCTTCATTTAATATCAGTGTTTAATTTTTTCACTATAAACAACAAATTATCCTAACAGCAATCTCCAAATCCTCCAGAAAGAAGATAGGGCCCCATCACAACAATTCTACCTGGTTTATGATGATATTTTTAAAAACTAGTGTACACCACTCAATGGCTGATTTAGAACTACAGACTTTTCAAGACAGTTGCAATATGGTTTACTATAATTATCCATCATATAACATCGCTAACAAGAATTCCAGATGGCCTTACCTAGTACTCTGAGACTGGTTGTAGATATTTATAGTCAGTCCTTTGGGATTTAATCACTGTCTTAGTTTTTAACAGGACCTCACAAGAGCTAACATCACCCCAAGTCAGTTGGAAGCAACTCTATGAAAAACTATGCCCCTTTCCCGATAAGTTTTGTCTTCTAAGGGTAATTATCATTCTGCTAGGGTATTTATAAGTTATATTTGGGTTGAGGGTGGAACAATAAAAATAGACTCAGGAATCCCTTTTTAAAAAGAAAAAAGGGAAGTAGACAGGATAGATATAGGTAGATTATTGTATATGTATATGTTTATTATATAATTAACAATTATTAGCCAAATATAAGCCATAGACAATTTGCATTTATATTGATATAAATGTGAAACTTTATTATGTTTGTTTAAAATAATTTGTATAGTGTTACAAATTCAAATCTGAAATTATTTTATATGTCTGCTGAAGATAATTTGTATATCAATCCAAATTCAAATTTGAAATTATTTTATGTGTCTGTTTAAGGTAATTTGTATATTGATACAAAATTGCATCTTTATTTGTCATATTTGCATTTGCTTTTACCTCTGTTTAAAATATTTTGTACATTGATGCATTTAAAGAATATTGTGGTCATTTTTACTATGCAATCTCAACCTCAGTTTAATTATACTTGTCATAATATCTATCTATCTATTTAAATATATATATTCTACCTCTGTTTAAAATATTTTGTATACTAATACACATTTAGGATACTGTTGTCATTTTGTACTATACATGTATCTTTGTTTAATGTTTGTATGACTGTTTTACTTGAAGTCATTGTCCAAAAACTGTACATCTGTTTATAGATTGTCTACTTTTACAATGTAAGCTTCAGTCTTTAGGATGATAAGAATTATAGGTCACAGTTACCTATCTTTGCCATGTACTAGTCATGTTGTTTAGATCTCTCCGATATATAGCAGAATATGTCAGACAGACAGGAGTCTTCAAACACTTCATAGACCATGGAGTTTGTCTTCCGGGGCGGATAATGGCCTATTGGAAAAAGAACTGCCCTTGCCTCTACTGCTGACAGTAAACACACCATCCAGTCTGGATGAGCAAGACAAAAAACAAAAGACTGCTAAAGCCTGCCAAGACAGGATAAGATAGTTTCTCAAAATACCCTGATTCTGAAAAACTCTGTCAGATATCCAAGGCCTATAGCCAAAAAATGGGATGTTTCAAATTTCCAGAACAGCTGTGACTGTCCAGGCTTCTGTTACTAAATTTCAGAAGTTGCTCACTCTTACATTTAGCTTACTCAAATATTTTCCTTCTCAGGTCTTTGATGGGGTTAAAGATTAGACATATTCAGTTATTATCATTTCCTATCTCAGCTTAAGAGCATTTAGGTACTAGATTCATATTATTCAAGATAAACAGCTTTGGCGCAACCTTGCTACATATCAGTGTTCTGGACACTTAAAATATGTTTTGTGTTTGTTGTTTTTCTAGTTGTAGTTTTATTTTGTTTATGTCATTGACCCAACTTTCCTTCTACTGACTGATAATTGTTTCATGTGTGTGTGTGTGTATGTGTGTGTTTAGTTTTATATATAGGTTTAGATCTTTCTTGTTAAGACAAAAAGGAGGAGATGTAGTGGGATTCAGCACCTCCCGAACCTAAGGGTGTGGCCTCTGGGTCAGCACAGGTTTGAGGTTCACCTATGACCTTCGAAGCTATAGCCTTAAGGAACACTTTAAAGTGCTGGTCTCTGAGAACAACACTCTCCCTTCTTCTCAGCCACCTGGAAGAAAGATCCGTTCAGGATGAGTCAATTCTTTCTCCATTTTCTCTATTTCCTGAATTTATATTATAAGTTTCTTGGATAAATATTAACCCTAATAATATATCTTCTTGTGATATATTAAGCTTTTTAATTGGGTCACAGAACCCCATTGAAAATGGCTGCCTAACTGTTTTATCAGTTATGAAGTCACAGAAAGGCTGTGGTAGTTGCTCAGGAGGGCCAGGCCACATCTTGATCAGGCAACAGAGCTTGGTGCTATCTTCATGGTATTGCTTCTGCAAGTGTATAAAATGCAAGAGTGAAGGAATCATGAAAGCTTGCACCAACATTCCAGAAAGCCATGGAAGTCAGGCAATGTGTACCAGGATGCTATGCCAGAAACAGAAGTAAACATGGTTATGTCTTTCTACAATGAAAGATTTTATTGAATAATAACACTCACAATCTACAGCACTTTTACTGGCAGCAATTTGTCAGATATTCTTACCTTCCTTAATAATCTGACCAATGGAAACAAGGTTCTTTACTACAATATTAATTATTAACTCAGATCACACATCACAATACATGTAACATATATCTCATCTATTGCTATCCTTCTATGTATTTTACCAATAGTTAAGGTGTCAAAGTGCATGGGAGTCTGAAGGGTGAGATAATAAATGACCACCTCTGGACAAGTGTTGACATTAATGTTGTAGTATTTGGCTACAGGAAGAGGACTGAGCTGTAGAGATGAGTCCATCTGTAGAACCCAAAAGGCAGGATGAGGTCCAGATAAATAGATGAGCAAATGCATCGAATGGCAGGTCCAGTTGGATCAATAGGATGATGGTAGATGAACAATTTGAGTAACTGTTGGCAACAGCGGGGAACCAAACTGAATTGAAACCCTTGGGACATACAAGAATTCTTTGCCTGTTGGTGGGGACCATCACCATCACGCTCCTAGGTGTCCTTGTAGGACATAGATGAGGGAGTCACATGATTTTTCAGACTTAGGTGTCTGGTAAATTTTTGAGTTTGGTTTTCCTGATAGAATTTTAATGTGCTCATATGCTTCTATGGTCCCGGCTCACTAAAAAATTTATAGAGAGGTCCTCTTCTATTCCCAAGAGTAATTTGTCAGTTTGTGTTGTATAGATGGTGCCAAACAGATGGTTCTCACATCCATCTGGGTGCAGGCATCCTACATCTGCAAACAGAGTCAAAAGATGTTGGTAAAAAGAAGTCTCTCAAGGAAAACACATTCTGAAAGCAACAACAACAAAACAAAACCCCAGGGGCTGGAGAGATGGCTCAGAGGTTAAGAGCACTGTCTGCTCTTCCCAAGGTCCTGAGTTCAATTCCTCACAACCACATGGTGGCTCACAACCATCTATGATGACGTCTGGTACCCTCTTCTGTATACTGTATACATAGTAAATAAATAAATCTTTAAATAAAAAAAAACCCAAACCCCAACATAGTTGTTTACACAATTTAGAGTAACCTAGACTTAGCCTTATCTCAATGCTGGGTCATATTCCCTTCATGGAGTATATAGCCTGACATTTCTGGCCTATTCAGCCCAAGGTCCAGACCTGCAGAACTGTAGTCCCACAGAAACACATAGAGGCTTATATTAATTATACACCATTGGCTAATGGCTCAGGCTTATTATTTGCTAGCTCTTTCAACTTAACCCATTTCTACTAATCTATGTTTTGCCACATAGCTCGTGACTTACCTGCACTTTTACATATTGTGCTCGAAGCATCTCTCTCTGACTCCGCCCTCCTTCCCCTTTATCTATGCTCATATTTCCTGCCTGCCTATAAGTTGCTTTGCCATAGGCCAAAACAGTTCCTTTATTATCCAATGGTAATTCACATTGTACAGAAAGACATCAGCAGTACCTGAGGCTGTTGTGTATGAAGCTGTAAAGATGAGGCCTGTATTACAATGAAGATCAGAAATATGGAAAGTTTGCCATGGCAAGCTGCAGTCACTGGGTATAAATGGCTTGAGGAAGACTAACTGAGCAGGAGGGATAGGGCTATGCAAGCCTGCTAGAGGACTGATGATAACGGACTGATGATGTTATCATCAGTCCCAGATGCCAAACATGGGGCTGCACGACTTGTGTGTGTGTGTGTGTGTGTGTGTGTGTGTGTGTGTGTTTGCTGTATTGGATTCCAGCCTTAATTTGCTGTGATATTTTTTTGGTGTGCCCCATTCCTTTCTTTTTAATGGGAATGTCTGTTCTTTGCCATTGTATGCCGGAAGGAAGGAAATTCCCCTTTAACAGGGACTCTCAGATCAGAAGAGATTTTAGACTTTTGGATAATGCTTAAACTGTTAGGACTACGGGAAGTTTTAAAGTTGGGCTGGGTGCATTTTACATTATCAGATGACCATGCACCTATGGAAGCCAGGACAGAATGCTATTATTTAGTTGGGAAAATGTCTGCCAAAGGTCCATATCAAAGACATTGAATACTGGATCTCTGGTTGATAGTGATGTTTTGGGAGGTCATGAAATCTTTGGAATTTGGGACTTTGCTGGAGGAAGTGATTCACTAGGAGGATGAACCTTGAGGTTTATAGGCTGGCCCTACTTCAGGAATCTCTCTGCTTCATGGACTGGCAAGATGTGAATAAACAGTCTCCTGTTTCTGCTGTTTATTCACATCTGTTTCTACTGCTATACCATCCCTGCCATCATAGGATGTTCCCTCAAACTGAGTCTGAATGAATCCTTCCTCCCTCAATCTGCTTCTTGTAGAACAATTCTGTCAGATGGAGAGAAAGCAATACTAGGAAAAAGTTATGAAAATATCTACCACAGGGCTGGTAAAATAGTGAGGTGGGCAAAGATGTCAGCCATAAACACCTGATGACCTTAGTTCAATCCTCAGAATCCCTTTAAAGGTAGATAGAAATGGCTCCATAAAGTTGTCCTCCAATTCCTACAGGAGCACTGTGGGGGTGTGTATGCTCCCCCACAATAAAAAAGTTATCTGCCACAGATAAATGACTCAAGCAAACTGTGGTATAAATGGGCAAGCACACAATGGAATATTATGCAGCCTTGAAAAGGAAGGAAATTCTCAGCCTGGCTATGGTAGAACACATCTTTATTCCCATCATGGCAGAGGCAGAGAGACAGTCAGAGAGTCAGAGAGTCAGAGAGTCAGAGAGTCAGAGGCAGAGGCAGAGGCAGAGGCAGAGGCAGAGGCAGAGGCAGGTAGATCTCTGTGAGCTCCAGGCTGGACTGAGCTGCGTAGTGAGGACTTGTCCAAAGATTGTCAGATTCAGTCTTGAAAAACTATATGGTCAAATTTGCTTTATTTGGTCCAAGGGCCCCCCTGTAATTTGTGGTTTCTCATACAATCTTTGTCCTTCAGATTTCCCAGGTTACCTAAAGCATTCTTGGAAACGGCAAAGTGTAGAGAGCCAGCTGTGAGACATTTAGCCTGGATCTGCTACTATACCCAACCTGTTAAATGAGAAGTGAGACTACACAGGTCTCTTCCAGCCCACCCCATGGGGTACATCTCAGCCATTTCATTACACTGGCTATGAGGCTTTAAATTTGTACCCAACAGCAAAAGAGCTTTTTGCCATCTTAAGGAGTCTGCCCACACATGTGTCTAAGCACCACCATCTGGCTTGCTATTCTTTGCTACTCTTAACTTTGCAGTGCCCTTGCTTGTAAACTTGGTTGGCTCTCATGTTATGCATGATTAATGGCAGAGCCACTGAGAGCATCCCTGCTCCCTTAAAGGGTTTCACTGGTTCCTTCTAGCTTACTATAGGATTTTGATACCTAGTTCCTCAGTATCTGGAGGGACCCGCAGTGCTCTCTAGTGGTGGAAAAGTGTTGTACAGTCTTGGGAGGCACTCCAGGGATTTCAACTGCTTATAGAGACAAGCCAGGCCCAGAGAGCTGCACTATGCCACCTGTTCAAATTAGAAAAATTCCCTTCTTCTTATGGCTGTCTAAGGGACAAGCATGAGACTGACCTGAGGACTGGTCCACACTAAGCAGTGGTGGGAAGAAGGGAAGCAGGCAAAGTGATTGGGTCAACCACTCTGTGCCCTCCACCATCTCAGCCTCCAGGAGAAGCCTGGCCTATGGCATCATCCTTGGTAGTTTGCTCCATCAGCTAAACTACTGGACCACTTTCCTCCCTGGATCCTTCTCCTCCTCCTTCAGATCAAAGGATGGAATTCTTCAGGCTCCATCCTTGGCCATATTCTGTCCATATGATCAGAGTCTCTCCTGACGCAGGATTCCCTTTGTGTCCTCAGCTTCAGGGTGTCCCATCTCTCCTTACCACTCATGCATGTTCCAGTGTTCAGCAATGTCTCCTCTAGGGCTCCCTAGGTTAAATTACAACCCATCTTCTTACCGTACCCTGCTCTTTGGCTGTAACTTCCATTTTATATGATCTGCTGCATACACCACACACCTGGGACTCCATCCTGTTTCTGTACCTCACCACTCAAATCCATCTCATCCCCAGTCCTATGGACACTTATTTTTAAGTTTATTTAAAATTTTTTTTCTGTTCTGGCAAAGTCCACCAAATACACTAAATAGGTGAATTAGTATGCTGGTCATTTTTTTCTTTTAAAAAAAATAGCCCTATGAAAGGAAGTTCTGAAAGATCTATAAAGCAGAAGGGCAAAGCTGCCTGGAAACATGGACCTATTTTTTCTTCTCATCAATGCAGAGGTTTCTGAGCACTTATCATTATTGGCAAGAAAGTACAGACGCCCTTCTCTGAAAGATAAAGGAGCAAAGGAATCAAATGGCTAAAAAAATCTTACACCCCTGTGATGGTCAATCATGACAACTTGACAGGCTCTGTGGTCACTTAGAAGAGGAACCATGTGGTACACCTGTGAGGAGGTACTTAGCTCTGGGCCTGCCTGGGAGGGATACAGTGAGGACCAGATCTAAAGGCAGAAGCACCATTCCTTGGGCTGGGGTACTGTGATGTGAGATGTCTTTCTGTATGCTGTGAATAAAGAGACTGTTCTGGCCTATGGCAAAGCATATTAGAAGAAGATGGGAAATCCGAGCATAGATAAAGAGTCAGGCAGAGAGACACCATCCAGCCTCCCAAGAACTCTGCCAGAATGGACAGAGCAGTCCTTCAGATTTCCTGCTTCACTGAAAGGTATGCCATAGACTCTAGGCCTATATGCTCCACCGTTACAAAGAAACCTTGGGTGATTGTTCAGACAGGTGTCATCTCTGTCATTTCTAGATTTTGGAAGTTGCTTTCACTTCCTGTTTACTTGGGTAATATTATATCCTTCTGTGGTTTTTGATGTATTTGAAGATTAAGTAGGTATAAGTATAGTTTTCCTTAGTTACTTAAAAAGGTATATTAGATATGAAACTTTAGACCCACAAGGATAAGGTAGATGATAGAATATTTTCTTTAATTTTGCTAAATACAAATAGACTAAGTACTGTAACTATAATTCTTGCTTGATAGCTGTTTTGTTATATGTAATTTTGCTGTGTTAAAATTGAAACCTTTCTTTTTGATTAGACAGAAAAGGGGAAGTGATGTGGGATGTCTTTCTGTACCCTGTGAATAAAGGAACTGTCTTGGCCTATGGCAGGCATCTTAGAAGTAGATAGGAAATCTGAGCACAGATAAAGGGGAAGGAGGGTGGAGTCAGAGAGAGACACCATCCAGCCACCCAAGTATCAACATGTAAAAGTAACACAGGTAAGTCACGGGCCACATGGCAAGACAGATTAATGGAAATGGTTTGAATTAACATGCAAGAGCCAGCTAGCAATATGTCTGAGCAACAGGCCAAACAGCATGTAATTAATATAAGCTTCTGAGTCGTTTTGGGGGATCTAAGCAGCAGTGAGTAAGTTCAGACTGCAGGGCTGGACTGGACCAGAAATTTCTAATTACAGTCCTGTACTGTTTAAAGAGAAAAAGGTTGGATTTGAAATTATCTTCTTGCTTCTACCTTTAAATTCTGGGATTCCAGGCATGTGCTGCTATTACTACTGAGCAGAAGCACCCTAAGTACTTGGAACTCCCACTTAAACAAATCAAAGCCTAATGTGAAGAGCGAATCAAAGATGTTTTAGCCATATAAGACTAATCTCTCACTGAGGACTGTCAATGTGTTTCTCAGTCTCACTTTCACTTCAGTCTGTTGTCACCATGCCCTCCTGCCCTTGCAGGGGTCCAGAGGTACATTCAATTTTTAATTCTTTGCTAAAAAATAGTGGTTTAAATTATCCTATCTTAAATGTTTTTCTTACAGCATCGTCTTCTTCCCCCTGCCCCCCACACCTATTTTTATGGACCTATACATTATCTGCTAGAGGAATAAGATGTATCACCAACTACTGCTTGGTCCAAAGCAAGTCCCCTCTCCCCCAGCCCCAGGGAGCCTTTGTGGAGTCATACAAGGAGGCACATTTCAGCTGAGGGTGCTGGTACACACCTTTAGTTCCAGCATTTGGGAGGTAGAGGCAGAGGCATTCTAATCTCTAAGAATTTGAGGCCAGCCTGGTATACACAATGAGCCCCTGCCTCTAAATAAATAAATAAATAAACAAACAAACAAATAAATAAAAATAAATGCAAACAGAGGCAGGTTCCAATGACATTGGGCTTTAATGTAATCCCTGAACAGGTTAAATAATGGTTTCCCTCTAAGAAACTCAGTAGGTGAAATGGTCCAGTGGTTCAGAGTTCTAATGAGCCAGATAATGAGGCAAATTACAAATGATATAAAGGCCAGAGTCTAAAATTTTCAGTGGGCTATATGAATCCCAGTGGCCAGGGACATGTGAAGCCTGTCAGTCCCCGAGAAGCCTGTGCATAGAAATTAGAGAATGCCCTGGGTGGACATCTCAACCTGTAGTATATAAGAATGCTGTGTCCCTTTCTTCTGCATCTTCTGTAGATTGTTAGCAACATTCACTCTTAGATATAACCTCATCCTGATTCTGCCCACAATGCTTCTCCATGAAGGGAGAATCTCCTTCACAAATGAAAAGGGAACTGCACAGCTCTTCCAGCAGAGCCAGTGGGGTGGCATTGTAGTACACAGCTTTCCGGGTCAGCACCTCCTATAAGACATCTCCCAGGACCTTCCTCTCCAGAAGCATTGTCCTCCCAAAGGCAAATAACTTTTTCTTGAGGAAGAATGTTCTGTGTGTACATCTTATTGGAAGGCAGAAAAGCATGTGAAGGGTCAAGGGGACTATGCCTTTGGCTGCTGATTAATTTTCTTGTTGCTATGACTAAATTCCTGTGCAAAGCAAAAAAAAAAAAAAAAAAAAAAAAAAAAAAAAAAAAAAAAAAAAAAAAAAAAAAAAAAAAAAAAAAAAAAAAAAAAAAAAAAAAAAAAAAGAGGAAGAAAGGGTTTCTTTTGGCTCTTGTTTTGAAAGGACAGTTTATTGCAGAAAAGTCATGATAAGGAGGGAGGAAGGGAGGGAGGAAGATTTCATATCATAGGTATTGACTTATAGGGGCCAATATCTGATGTCAGTTTGACAAGGGGTGGACTTATAATGGTGTGGCGATATTTTGTTTGTGCACTAGCAAATAAAGCTTGCCTGAAGATCAGAGGGCAGAGCCAACCATCGGTTAGTTAGCATAGAGGCCAGGCAGTAGTGGCACACACTTTTAATCCCAGAGGATCTCAGGTCTTTGCTCCCAGTACTTGCAAGGCATACATGCCTTTAATCCCAGCACTGGGAAAGTTGAGACAGGAAGTGATTTGGCTGAGAGGGGAAAGGAATCTAAGGTGGGAGGAGACAGGAGTTTAGTCCTTTCAGCCTGAGGATTTGGTAGAGGTAAGGAGTCTCTCTAGTGTCTGTGGCTGGTTCCTCTGATCATTTGGTATTTACCCTGATACCTGACTCTGGGATTTTATTAACACCAATTAGGACTTGTGCTACATGATGGTAAATCTTCCTTGTTATCTTAACTGGATCTGAAATCACCTAGGAGACATGCCTCTGTGTATATCTGTGGAGGTGTTCCAGAAAGATTTAACTGAGGAGAAAAGACCCCTTGACCATGGATGGCACCATCCCATAGGCAGAGGTACTGAGCTGCATAAGAGGAAAAAAATGAGAGAGTGCTAGCATTTTTTTGTTTGATCTCCTGATTCTTGTTGCAGCCACAGGAAATGTTACAGTTTAAGAAAGAGTTGTGTGCCTCATAAAATGACATGTAGTTTCATATGTACCCTATGTTTAAGATCTGCTTATCTTGGTGTGTGATTTGAAGGATGGACAGCATAGTGGCATGTGTATCCATTTCATCCACAGTCAGGAAGCAGACGAGATGGATGCACTTTGTATCAGAAGACAAGATGTCTGTATGTCTATGGTCACCTGAATGCTGTGTGGAATTTGTACTCCATCAGATTCCATGAAAGTCAGAAAATAGTAAAGTCCAGGAGAAACTAAATTCAAGTTAAAACTTAAGATTATTATGGGATGCCTTTATGTATTCCATAATCATATTTGTATTTTTAATTTTGATGCTTTAATGTAACTTCATCTGCCAGGTGCTGGTGATGCACACCTTTAATTCCAACATGAGAGAGGCAGAGGAAGGTGGATCTCTGTGAGTTCGAGGCTAGCCTGGTCTACAAAGTGAGTTTCAGGACAGCCAAGACTACAATAGAGAACCCTGTCCTGAAAAAAACCAAACCGAACCAATTCAAGCAACCAGCCACTTCATCCATGATTAAACCACAACTCTGAGGTCTATTTTGGCTGCTCTTATTATCCTCACCTCAAAGCAGTCGACATTCAAGGAAAACCCTGCACTATGTTCAACAGAGTAACAAGAAAGGGAAAAGAAAAGGAAAAGAAGAATTATCAGTGGGAGGTGGAAAATTGATTTTAATTATGAGCAGCCAATTGAGATACCTAAAAATAAGATGCGTGCACATAAAATCAGTTTCATGATGAAAATCACACTCACCTTCTTGATCCTGCAACGTGCTTTTGAAAGCTTGGGTAGAAAATTTTTCTGAAAGATAAAAGATCTAAGTGTGTGGTTAGATCTGTGGTGTGAGTCTGGTATTTCCAACCTCCTCCTAAAGTTTTCTGCTGGATGTTGCATGTCTTATAGACTCTGACCAATAAAATTGAGAAAGTCCTCCTTAGGAACCCCCCCTTTCTCTCGAGCATCTTTAAGTCCTGATGTAACAGGGTCCCAGACCTTAGCATAACTGACTCTATGATGAAAATACCATTTAGGTTATAAATTCTGCATGTAGACAGCACCACCAGCTAGAATGAAAAATGAAGACAATCCATCAAAGCCCATAGTTCTGGAAAAGTTTCTAAATAAACTAGCCTCACTTTTGGCTTCTGGACAACTGTTCTTATTAATAGAAGTATGTCAACCCAGGACATGTTTTTGTTTATGCTTAAAAACTCATTCTGAGAGAGGCTCAGTGCTACACTGGCATTCTAAACACTCAGTGTAGTCATTAGCTGGCTAATACAGGCTCCCTATTGGCTTAAACCCATGACCTGAGAAATCTTCTCTGATGAAGACCCCACAACACTGAGCTTTTCCTCATAATCTCTCTGTTCCCACTCGAGGCAGTCTAGCCTGAATTTCCACACCAGAACTAGCCAGTCAACACATGCTTGTTGTATGCTTATTGGGTATCAGATACTCTAACGGGCTATACCAGGGTAGAAACAGAAGGAAGCTGTTTGCCTGCTTGCTCTTGCTGTTGAGGCAAGTTCATCTGTTCTGTTGCTGAGGTATTAGGTATCACTGGTATTAGAACTGTTTCATCAGGATTCCAACATAGACTGAAGGCCTGTAACTTTCTTAGACTCCTCCAGGACTCCAGCAGCACCAGACTGGGACTGCTAAGATGCCCAGTCTTGTGGACTGAGTAACTAAAGGTACTGGCCTCTTCAGCTGGGAGACAGACAGTGTTGAGCTACCTGGATCACATCCTCTAAGCCACTCTAATACATCATATATATAATAATAAATATATATTTAATACATTATATTACATAGTAATAATTATATATAATTACACATAATATGTAATAACTGTTTCTAATAAGTCACACATATCTATAGATATAGACACATATAGGTGTATGCACACCTATAAAGTGAGACAGAAGAAGAAAGAAATTTGTTCCAGTTTCAAGAAAACACAGAGATGAAACTGCAGATTTTGACACTGAATTGCTAGATGAATATATACATATTCATCTATCAGTTGACTATATATGCTCATCTATCAGCTCTATTTCTTTAGAGACCCCTGACTAATACAGGTTGCTTGCCTAAATTTCAAGTTCAAACTGATTAGCATAGATTTAAAGTCCTTGTACAATCCTAACTGATGTGTTACGCAGTGCACACACCTCATGCCCTATGTACACCAGCTGCTTTAGTTGTGACCTGTTTTGGATGCCTTCTTTCCTTGGACCATCTACTATTTGAGAGTCACTTCTTCCTTTGGCTTCCGTGCTAAAACATCTCTGCATGCTCCCTAGTCCGAATGGCCACTGCAGCCTCAGGGGCCTGCATCTACCCTTTGTTATCATGGATGTGCTGCCTGGTTCTGAGATCGTGACTGTGAGGTGCCTCCCTCCTGGGTGAGCAAATATCACACTAGTGTCAGGGTTTCCCCCATAACTCAACAATGATGCATTCAGTAAAGAAGCACCTGCCCCTCTCTGCCCCTTCCACTGCAGTACCTGGATCAGGAATTTCAGAGGTCTGTCATAGCAGCGCAGACTCAGTCGCCAGTTCCTTGATTTTTCATGGCCTCCCAAGATTTCAAATTCAGAGGGTGTGAGCCAGTCCCCATCCTCAGTCTGTATGGACTTCACAAAGATCCCTGTAAGACCAGGATTGTGAGTCTGCTCTGTCCCTAGAGGTCAGATTTGTGACCTCCCACCACACTGGAGCTGGAGCCATCCCAACTGTGTTCACAGTCAATAGCAGAAGAATTGGGCTCTTCTCTGGAGTCCCAGCTCAGCTCTGGAGTTCCCTAAAGGGCTTTGTTGAAGCTTTTTATGTTTCTTTGATTTCCATGCATGAAAAATAATGACAATTGCCACCAACATACAACTTTTAAAACTTCTTCAGGGTCACCTAGAAAAGGACAAGCTAGTGACTGACTCCACAGGGTGAGTGGATTTCAACCTGATGCAGAGCTCAGGCTGGAGACCAGCCAGAGTTTCAGAAGGCCCCAGGTAAGGTGGAGGTGGGTCCTTAGCTTACAGCTGGGGTTGCAGCTGGATTCTGTAACTCAGGAGTTCCATAATGTCATTGTCTACTCAATTAATGAGACGATTGAACAGAAACTTGCCCATTGCTGCAGATGGAGATAGGTACCATTAAATATAAGTAGATTTATCCCTTGGAAATACAAATTAAAATTTAAAAAGCTAGTCATACATTTGGCATCACCATTGCTATGAAAATGCAAACAAAATCACAATGACACCATTTCACATCCCCCCAAGATGAACGTAATAAAAAACAAGAGGAGAAAGCAAGTATTTATTATAGGGAGGTTGGAGGTCTCCTGTGTTGATGGCAGGAATATAAAATACTGTGGCTGCTACCAAAAACATTCCTTACTGAGTTAAATATAAATCACCTTATGACCCAGCAATTCTACTTCTCTGTGTGTGCACTTCAAACTAAGTGTGTATATTTGTACATAGGTTGTACATGAATTCTCAAAAAACATTATTTATTATACCCAAAGGCAGAAATGATCCAAACTGATGAATGAATAAAGAAAATGTGATATAGCATGTACTGGCTGGTTTTATGTCAATTTGACACAAGCTAGAGTCATTAAATGGAAAGGAGCCCCAGCTGAGGAAATGTCTCCCTGAGATCCAGGTATAAGGCATTATCTTAATTAGTGATCAGTGTGGGAAGCCCCGCTGAGGGTGGCGCCATCCCTGGGCTGGTGGTCCTGGCTTCTATAAGAAAGCAGGCTGAGCAAGCCAAGAGAACAAAGCAAGCCAGTAAGCAGCATCCTCCATGACCTCTGCATCAGCTCCTGCCCACAGGCTCCTGCCCTGCTTGACTTCCCGCCCTGACTTCTGCTATGATGAACATCAATGTGCAAGTGTAAGCCCTAATAAACCCTTTTCTACAAACTTGCTTTTTGGTCATGGTGTTTTATAGCAGCAATAGAAACCCTAACTATGACACAGCCATACAATAGAATATGATGTTATTTGGTGAGTAAAAACATATTACATAAACAAATGATGCTTGAAATTATTATGCTAAATGAAAGAAGGCAGTCACAAGTGGCACACGTCATAGGGAAATTCACAGAGCAATAATGAGTGGGTGATTGCTTAGTCTGATGAAGGGGGATGAGCATTGACTTACTGAGAGGAAATGTTCTCATGATAAGTGTTTTTCATGTGCCAGATCAGAACAATGCACTGATCTGTAGACTCTAAGTGGTAAACTGTATAGCTATTATTTTGTTTGTGAGACAAGAGTTTCTCTTCATAGTCCTGGCTGTTCTAGAACTCACCCTGTAGACTACCCTGACCTCAAATTCAGGGATCCATCTTGAAAAACCAAATCAAACAGAGATCTGAGATGAATCCATCATAGCAGACCATTCTTTGGTGAAAGTTTAGAGCCTGTTATTACCAAATAAGTTATATTAATGATATAAATTATTTCTCAACATACTTCTATTTATTTATTTTTGAGACAAGGTCTCACTATATAGTTCTGGAAGTTTTGGAACTCACTATATAAACCAGGCTGATCCACTTCGCTCTGGCTCCTAAGTGCTGGGATTATTAGGCTTATTACTGTCTTTTTTAAAAGTAAAAATTTAAAGAGTAAATTCAGATTCAGAAAGCCTCACACTCCAGCTTCTGTATAATTGAGACCATCACATTTGGCAAAGCTGAGTCTGGAACTTGGGCTCCTTGATTCTCAATCCTGTGATGGTCTCACCATGACAAGTGCTCTGTTCTGATGCTATTGACCCAGGGATGTGAAGGCAGAGGCTGAGGGCCTCTTCCTGTTTATGGCTGGCTACAAAAAAAAAAAAAAAAAAAAAAAAAATACAATAGTTTCCATCTATGGATTGGAAGTTCCTGGGCTTCTCTCTGGTTCTCTGGGCATCTCATGGCTATATCCATGTTGTTGTGAGCATCTATTAGGTATGGTTTCTTCAAGTGCAAAAAGAACATGTTAGGATCCCTTCCTGTTTTCAAGCCACACTCTCCCCAATTCCTTAAGTAAACCATTGCTTTTTGTTGTTCTTTTATTTTTTAAAACGTTTATTTATTTATTATGTATACAGTATACAGAAGAGGGTACCAGATGGCATCACAGGTGCTTGTGAGCCACCATATGGTTGCTCGGAATTGAACTCAGGACTTGTTATTCTTTTCTTATCAGTTGCAAATGAAAGACCATGAAACCTACCGTGCTCGAATTTCCTCTTATGTAACACTCCCTTCAAGTAACCACAGGTCACAGGAAGCAACTCAGCCTTGAACCGTGCAGCTTCATTTCTGCCCAGTCTCCGACCTGAAAGAGATTTCTTTGTCTGTCTCACTTTGCAGGTGCGCATGCCTCCATGGGCCATTTTTTTTTTAAAGGCAGAGTGGCACTTGGGGAATTCTGATCTACAAATCTCTAGCTTTGAAGCCTTCTCTTAAAGGAGATCATTGGATACATAAAGGCAGACAGTTCACCACTGTCAAATTCATTTTAAAAATCTAGGATGCTTTAGTAGAGAAATTCAATAAAACTCTTCTGACTCCCACTGGTTGTTTGTTATCCAACCATGAAATACACAAATGCTGTAGTGGTTTTGATAGCCACTTAGTAGTTATTTCACTACAGATGGTAGTCAGTTACAGGTGCCTTTGAGCACTGACTGGGCAAGCTGGGAGAAGAGACGATGGGTGTGCTGGCTAGTTTTATGTCAACTTGACACAGATGAAGTCATCTGATAGGAGTGGTTGGGTTGTAGGCAAGACTGTAAGGCATCTTCTTAATTAGTGATTGATGGGGGAGGTCCATCAAGTCCATTGTGGATGGTGCTATCCCTGAGCTTTCTCTGTTTCTGACCAAGGTATGGTCAGAAACAGAGAAAGATAAGAGATATACAGTAAACACAGATTTAAGAAAAAAAAAAAAACCTGTAAATGGTTTACAGTGTGCTAAAAATATATGTAGGCTTGGGAGAGAGAAGAAAAAAGGATAGAGAAATTTTTAAAAAAATAAAGTTTTATATATAATATACATATATATGTGCCATGTAAAAATGGAAAATACATAGAGAGTCTGGATACTATTTCTTATGTTGTCTTTGAATTGTTTGACTGTTGAGGAAGGAACAAGAGTTGCTAAGAGACATTTGATTATCAATGCTGCTGGATTAATCCAACCTGTATATATTTTATAAATGCCTTGACTTCAACATTCAAGTCAAAGGATATGTTACTTTGGAGAAGAGATTTTCTTTTTATTTCCATAGAAATAAAGGTTGTGGATTTATTCTGGGTTAAAGAAAATAAGGTCTGATCAAGGAAGACCCTCTGAAAAATCTCTGATGGGAAGAGATGGCCACATCAGCTTCAAGGCTGCCAACTAAGATGATCTAGCCTCAGGATCCCCATAAGATTGCCTGCCCCCAACCAGCAAGAAGCAGTATGAAAAGCTATGCCAACATTTCCAAAATATTGCTTATAAATGTTTGTTTTCATTATAAATGGTTAATGGTCATAGTCAATCTCTAGAGAAAAAGGGGGATATGATATAGAAATGATAAAAAGATTATTGAACCTACTTTGTTCCAAGAAACAATTGTTAATCTCAAAAAATTTTACATTGGTATAGATTTTGGTTTATTGATAGAAATTTAATTGTTATATTGTGTATATATTTCTACTCTTGTTTAAGATATTGTGTTTATGTAACCCATTTTGATTTGTAATATATAACTAAAAATACAGATTAACAATCATCAATAATAATCAAACTTATAGTCATGTTAGTTAGGTTTTTAAGATATACAAAGATATATTTCAATTAGATAGATAGTTTTCAAATACATCAAAGACCTACAGAATATGGCATTTAAAATGTTTTAAGAACTTTGACTTTTCTGGACAGTGAGACATGTCTGCTCCTGGCAGCCTGTCTATTTTAAGAGGATGGTGGGGATAAAAGATATGGAATTTATTTTCTTTGTGGCAAAACTAGCCACTGAGTAAGAAATTGTTCTTGCCCTACTGATTGACAATAAGCTGTATAAACTAGACATGCAGGATCCATAGGAAAGTGACCTCTGAACTTTGGCAGAACAAGCCAAAGTGGCCTTTCAGATGCCTGCTTCACAGAGACTGCCAGACATTCTTGCAGGACACAGGAAGAAGCAACTGACAAACTATGCCAGAATGGGTGGAGCAGTCCTTCATATGTCTTGCTTTGCTGAAAAGTTTGCCAGACTCTAGGCCTGTAGGCTAAAGATAGATGCCCCAACATTACAAAGAAACTTTGGGTGACTGTCCAGGTAGCCAGATGTCTTTGTCATTTCTACAATTTGGAAGCTTCTTACAATTCACTTTCAGTTTACTCTGGTAATATATCCTTCTGTAGTCTTTGATAAAGTTGAAGATCAAATAGTTATAGTTTTCCTTAGTTTTAATAAAAGGTAAATTAGATATAAAACTTCGAACTCACAAGGATTAGGTAGATGATAGAATATTTTCTTTAATTTTGCTAAGTACAAATAGACTAGATGTTGTAACTGTAATTCTTGTTTGATAGTTGTTTTGTTACATGTAATTTTGCTATGTTGAAATTGAAACCTTCCTTTAATTTTGCTATGTTGAAATTGAAACCTTCCTTTTTGATTAGACAGAAAAGGGTAAGTGATGTGGGATGCCTTTCTGTACGCTATGAATTACCATTGGATAATAAAGGAACTGTTTTGGCCTATGGCAAGCCAGCTTATAGGCAGGTGAGAAATCCAAGCATAGATAAAGGGGAAGAAAGTCAGAACCAGACAGAGACACTGAGAGCTACTGCCCAAGAGAGCAAGATGTAATGGAACACAGGCAAAGCCACTAGCCACGTGTCAAGACAGATTAATAGAAATGGGCTGAGTTAAGTTCTAAGAACTAGCTGATAATGAGCCTGAGCTATAATCCAAACAGTTCGTAATTAAGATAAGTCTTTGTGTGATTATTTGGGGTTAAGTGGCTACAGGACAGGGAGTCTGGACAGGCCAGAAATTTCTGGCTACAAGAAAGCATGAAGGTCTAGTCCTTTTCTGTTTCTCTTTCAGACAGGTTCTTGAGGTCTCAGAAATTGAATGTGAAGTCAGAGAGGGCACCAGCTGCTGGTGTGGAATGCTGCTGCTGCTAAAATGGAGTTACAAAGCTACAGGATCTACTCCTGATAAGAAAGAACTCACCGGAAAGGAGGAAGAAAAGGGCCATGAGGAAACAGATTTCCTTTCTGCTTATAAGTCACCAAATCTAGACATTTTCATAACCAATGTGTAAGAGAAAAACATTTCCATAATAGTCAGGTTCAAGTCAAAGAAAAAAGAAGACATTAGGACAGATAAGATAGATGATATAAAAATATTTACAGTTTTGCTCCAAACAGCTTTGCTTTTAGATTTTGCTGCTCTCAAATTGACAACTAAGCTTGAGTAGATTTTCTAACGCTTTAGATTCCCCCAAATATTAACAAAAATCTGTGTTTACTCAAGAGGCAAATGAAGGGAAAGACCAACAGAAGCCATCTTACCCCTCGTCTTGGCAGAGCGTCCTGGATTTTTTTCTCTTCTTTTTCTCCTGAGAGCTGTCTGGCCACCAGCTCTTCTGTCATCTAGGAGACACATAGGCAAATGCAGAGTTGAGCCAAACAACAGCTGAAAATGGGAAGGAGCAAGGGAGGCATCCCAGTCACATCAGGGTACTTTCTCCATACACTGAGGATGAGGGCTCATGACAAAGAATCCAGCCATGCAGAGGTCAGCTAAAGCATGTGCAGGATTCAGTTGTGATAACACTTAAGAAAGAAATCTGTCTACACACAAAGAGATTTAAATGAAAATATTTCAAAAACTTAGGCCGAATAATATGGTTTTCAAAATATGCATTTGAAAAATGGACACAATCATCATTTTCTCCTTTCTAAACAAAAATATAGACAACAATCAACAGTATAGCTGGGTCATTGTCAAAAGTGTAAGATTCCTAGTTCAGTGAAATTAATATTGATTGGGATTACAAAGCTTACTCCACGGATTTGATACAAAAGTGATAATTATTTGGAAAATGATATCTAGCTTTTGTCTATAAAGATAGCTTTTTGTCTGTAAAAAGAAATCCTTTAGACCATTAATTAATATCAGATTGTTGTTTGTAAATATACATACACTATATGAACAAGGTTGTATGAAACATCACCATGTAGATACATTTGTGATTTAATTATTAAAAAAATTCTGGGATCAATTGGTCTGTCTGTCTTCTACCTATTCCAAAATATGTGCCACTTTTTATTGCTCTCAGAACAAATCTCAGAACAAAAGTTCTGTAGCTATCTATCTTCATTAGGGTTACTGTTGCTGTGATGAAATACTATGGCCAAAGAAACTTGGGGAGAAAAAGGCCTATTTGGCTCATACTTCCACATTGTAGTTCATCATTTTAGGAAGTCAGCGCAGGAACTCAAACAAGCAGGAGCTGATTCAGAGGCCATGGAGCAATATTGCTTGCCGTGCCTAGGGGAGAACCTATTTCCTTGCGATTCTCAAGGTCGCCTACGGTCCTTGGTCCCTTCTTGCATCCTTAGACCCACCAGCATTTCATCCTGCTGGCTACTCCAACTACTTCTTTATAGTCATTTTTTCTCTTTGCATCTAAGAGAGGTTACCCACTTCTTTTTTTATAAAGTATTTATTTTATGTATGAGTGACCTGTCTTATCTTTAAGCACACCAGAAGAGGGAATCAGATCCCTTTACATATGGCTGTGAGCTACCAAGTGGTTGCTGGGAATTGAACTCAGGACCTCTGGAAGAAAAAACAGCCAGTTCTCTTAACCACTGAGCCATCTCTCCAGCTCTGGTTCCCCACTTAAGACTCACAAAATCAGAGTGCTCACCCCTACACTAAAGGTCAAAGCACATCCCCCAAGGCCCCTAGCTTAATTATGTGTGTAGAATGTCTTTGTCATTAAGGTAATAGATTCCAAGAACAAGGAGGAACTCAGGAGAGGTCACCCTAGTCTACCCCATTGTCACACACAATAATCATAATAATTCTAGCAGTAGATAACTTATCAGTCACATCAAAAGCACATAAACTCTTCTGATTCCTTACTTCTCTTCCCTGTGGATTTTCCTTCACTAGTGTTGTTTCCAGTCTCCATGGTGTCTAGAAAAACAATACCAATACATGGCAATGAGGAAAGAAATAATGAAGAGAAGTTACAAATCTTAGGACTGATCCCACTGTCATTTCTTTCCTCTGTGAGTTCAAGGCCACACTGGACTACATGAGATTAATCCACTTCAGAAGAGAACCAGAGCCAGGCAGTGGTGGCTCACACCTTAATTCCAGCACTAGGAAGTTTTGAGACAAAAAGTGATATTGCTGGGCAGGGAAAGGAATATAATGGTGGGAGGAGACAGGAGCTCTCTCCCTCCAGTTCCCTCCAATTCTGCTATTCAGTCTGAGGATTTGTGGAAACAGGATCTTCCCCCTTTCAGCCTGAGGACTCAGTAGTGCTGGGAAGTGGTTGGGGCCTGTCTCTCTGATCTTTCAGTTTTTCCCCCAATATCTGACTCTGGGTTTTTATTGTAAGATCAATTAGGATTCGTGCAACAGTGAGCACTGAACACACATGGACAACATACACACATGCAGCCATATACATAAAAATAAATCATGAAAAAAGAAAACTATGGGTAAAGATAGCTAAAACTAAGAGATATTTGAGGGATAGTATGGAATCCTAATAGAGTAAATGCTTCCATATATATACATATATATATGAAGATAATCTAAATGAAACCATCAAATAATTGTCTTAATTTCCCTGAAGGAGGTGAGAGCTATAATTACCATCTAGAAAGCTCCTTACAATCTCCTTTAAGTCTGGGTAGGCCTTCAGATGTGTTGTGCTGAATATCACTTCCAGAAGAGGCAGGGTAAACTTCTTCTGCAGGTCACTGAGGATGTCATACACCACTTTCCCCACCTTATCCCGGTTCTCACATTTTTCTTGAGAAGTCTTAAAAATATAGAATGAAGAGTTATGTCACAATGGATTATGGGCTATAAGAGAGGCTTAGATTGGTTCAAACACCATTTGATTTCTTGTGAAGTGTCTGAGTTTTGCATATATCAGGTGACATCTTACATGTCCTCTGTAATAACAGACCCATGCTTACCCAGGAGCATCTCTGATGCTGACACACAGTTGACAGGAGCAGTTCTGAAGAATAATCAACTGATGTGTCTGTAAGGGCCAGGCCAAGATGCTCCACTGTGATCCAAACAGACCAGGAGAGGCTATCTGGGGACCAGACAGTAACTCCCCAAAGACTGACCTGCTCTGTAAGTGAGCATCCTGGCCACAGGGCAAAGACAATGCACAGAGAAGATAAAGCTTGTCTCCATTATCCCCTGGGGACCCCATCACTGACCTTTACTACATTCTAGAGTCTCTGTGGTGCCTGAGAACAAGAAACAGTTTGGAGAGAGAGAAGCCAGCATGACTTCCGGTTCTATTCTCACGTGACCCAACTGCCTGTGACTTTCAGACCTCTCAGGCTCCGGATTTGGAATAAGTAGGCTTTGTAAGGAGGCAATACTTGATGTGTTCACCTGTATCTAGTTTCTGCTGTTACATTGCACAAGGAACCCTGGGGTGCTCTGCCCTTTAGAACACTCCCACTGATATCCATCCGCTGTCAGCCTCAGTTACAGCAGAGACGGATATGGGAGTTTTCTGGGATGCCTGCTTCTCCTGTCACCCTCTGACTCCCAAGAAGTGAGGGTCCCTCCTCCCTGGAGACCCTTCAGCCTGTTGGTTGCATCCAGAGTTTAGAGTAATACAGCCCAGGACAGGCCTACTGTCAGGATGAGGTCATGATCCTCACTCACCTGAAACTTGCGCTCAGTGATGAAGCCACGATCTCGGAGGCTCATAAGGAAAGGAAATGGCTTTGTGATGGCGCTGGCGATTTCCACCTTATTTTCTCTGAAGTGCTTGAACATGAGCTCCTCTTCTCTCTTGTTCGCTGTGGTTTCCCTAAGCAAGTAGAAACTGGTTTACAAGAGGCTACAATGGCTGGATAATTTCTGGAATAAAGAATGGTCTAGACAGAGTCAGTGTGTGTAAAGTAAGTGTGTTTGTTGGAAGACAGAAATAGAATTTTTATTTAGGGAATCTTTGAGGGTGTAATAGACAAAACCAAGGATCTTAGCAGAGCCCTATACATGGTGAATGGGTTCACTTGTTCTAACCAATGACTCAAGTCTCTAAAACCAAAACCATTCAAATAACTCTGCAATCTTTACAGGTTGGAGTGGGTGTGGCCTTGTTGGAGGTAGTATGTCCCTAGATATGGGCTTTGAAAGTCAAGCGAGGCCCAATGGCTCCCTCTCTCTTCCTGCTGCCTTATGATACACATTAGAACTCTTGCCCTCTTTCCCAGCACTACCTCTGCCTGCTGCTGCCATACTTCCCTACATGACAATAATGGACCAAACCTCTGAAATTGTAAGGCAGTCTCAATTAAACACTTTGTTTTGTAAGAGTTGCCATGGTCATGGTATCTCTTCAGAGCAATAGAAACCACAACTAAGACAGTAACCCTAATAAAACTTATGGTTCACCAAGTTGGACTTTGGTAGTATCTGTACTTTGGTCTGTCATTGGCTCTCTGTCTGGGGTGAATAGAGTATTGACTCTCCCTAGAAAAGCTCTTATCACACAACACTGTGACATAATGTCAACAGGACAATTGTACTCATGGGCTTATAGCACAGCTGTGGTTGTTTTCACAGACCTCCACAAAGGTGGGGTATAATGGCACATACCTTTGATCCCAGCATTTGGGAGGCAGAGGAAGGAGGAGCCCTGTGAGTTTGAGGCCAGCCTGGTCTACACAGAGAGTTCCAGGACAGCCAGAGCTACATAGTAAAATTCTATCTCAAAAAACAACCCCCCAATCCAGATCAAGTAAAGTGAAAACATAGATGGCAAAGCTTTGGCCCTTGAAGGCTGCTGGGTAAGTAGAGTGAGTGAGTTTTGTGCAGGGAAGTGGCCTCTGCTAAGTTTCTTATGATTCAGTGGATCGCCTTTCAACCATGCACATAGAGACAGCATTGATGGGACACAGTGGGCCATGTATGAAAATGCTCCTCCAAGGCTCATAGGGACTTACATTGTTTGAAACAATTAAGACATGTGGCCTTATTGGAGGAAGTACGCCACTGGGCTGGGCTTTGAGGTTTCAAATGTGCAAGCCAGGCCCAATGTCCCTCTCTTTATTTGCTGCTGACCCATCCAGATATAGAGCGCTTAGCTACTTTTCCAGCACCATGTCTGCCTGTGTTCTGGCATGCTCCTGCTATGATGATAATAAACTAAACCTCTAAACTATAAGTCATAACAAATTAAATTCTTTCCTTTATAAGAGTTGGAATGGTCATGATGTCTCTTCACAGCAATACAAACCCTAATTAAGACATGAAATCTCTTAGGGTTATATTGCTTCAATAAAACATCATGACCAAAACCACTTCCATATCACTCTCTGTTCATCACCAAAGGAAGTCAGGACACGAACTTAAGCAGGATACGGACCTGGAGGCAGGAGCTGATGCAGAGGCCATGGACAGGTACTGTTTACTGACTTGTTCTATCTGTTTTCTTATAGAACCCAGGACCATCAGCCCAGTGACTGCAGTACCTACTATAGACTGAGCTTTTCCCCCATCAAAGACTAATTAAGAAAATGCCCTACAGCTGAATCTTATGAAAGCTTTTTCTTGGGGCTGGAGAGATGGCTCAGCGGTTAAGAGCACCGTCTGCTCTTCCAGAGGACCCGGGTTCGATTCCCAGCACCCACATGGCAGCTAACAACTGTCTGTAGTTCCAGTTCCAGGCAAGCACCAAGGCAAATAAATAAATAAATAGAGTTTTTTTTTTTTTCTTTTTTAAATGCCCTACAGCTGAATCTTATGAAAGCTTTTTCTCAGTTGAGGTTTGCTCCTTTCAGATAACTCCAGCTGTGTCAAGCTGACATAAAACTATCTCGCATAACTGGCCCTTTGTCAGCTTAGTACACAAATGTATCATTGCTAAGCCATAACCTTTTCTTTCTTTTTAATTCCCAATATCTGTTGGTGTCTCATTGAGGTGTCTTTGTTTGTTTTGACTGTCCTGGAACTTTCTTTGTAGACCACGGTGGCCTCGAACTCACTGAGAACCGCCTGCTTCTGCCTCTCAAGTGCTGGGATAAAGTCGTGCACCACCCCCACCTGGTTTAGCCCAGGTCTTAATTTCCTGTGATCGCATTGTCTTATATACCTGTGGACCTGTAGGCCCAGCCTTGGCGGCTCTGTTAACACATATAAACATGGATCCTGGCAGAGACTCGGGACAAGCAGATGGTTTAAGGACTTACCTACTGCTGGATCCATAGTTCTCTCTTGCCATCCGCTGCTACAAAGCCCGAGAGTGCCCTGAACTTGGCTCAGGGAGGAGTGCACCACCTCAGAGCCTCTGAGAAGTTCAGAGAGAACTTTTCCAGGGCTCTCCAAAGAGAAGGAAAAAAGAAAGTGCAATTGGTCAGCTGTGACGCAGCTACACTCACACACGGTTCCCTGTCGTGGATCCTCCCTCCCCTGATCCTCCTTGCCTTCACCCAGGCTCTGCCCCAGAGGGAGGGGCAAAGACAGGCCAAGTTCCTAGAAATGTGGGGTTCACTCCAGTCAAGGGCTCAGAGCTGTCCGAGGCCTGGCAGCTGCCGAGCATGGGGAGGAAGTGGCTCCTTTGTCCTTAGCCGGCTGGCGCCTGGAAGGACCAGAGTGGGTAGGTTGTCTGCAATCTCTCAGACTGTGGCTGTCCTGACACCCTAGTGAGCCAGAACTAGAAGAGTTGGACCTGCTATTTGAGCCCCAGACTAGGAAGAGCCAGATGGTGTGGCCTCATGAAGTGCTTGGAGCTTCTGAATGTGGCTAGAAGAAACTCTCCCCTGCCTCCTCCAACCAAGGGCAAGTACAGAGAATCCAGGCAGAACAGGTTGAACAAGTATGCCTGTGACAGCTAGGCAATATAGGGCTTCAGCAATTTCACGGAGGTCTTGTGAACAGACTTCTTTCTAAACCTTTATTCATTTTTATTTTTTTTAGAATTTCATACATATCATTTCGACACCAATCCCTCTCTCACTTCTCCCTCTTGTGTTCCCTTTCCCCTCTCAAATCCATGACCTTTTCTTTCTATTGTTTTACACACACACACACACACACACACACACACACACACACACACACACAGAAAGAGAGAGAGCACCTGCTGAGTCTACTTAGTGTTACTTACATGGCTGTGTGTATAGGACTGACCACTTAGATCTAGGAACCTGTGAGGGGGCTCATCCCTGGACAAGACTGATTCTCCTCTTCCTCCTCCTCCTCCTTCTTCTCCTCCTCCTCCTTCTTCTCCTTTTTTTTATTGCTGTAGTTCTCCATCTAGGTGTGGATCCTTGTGAGATATCCCCAATCTACATTGTCATGTCAACTATGTCATTGTCCTTCATTATATAGGTCTTGTTTAGGTGACCAGTTGTTGAGATTTTATCAGAAGCTTCCCTGATAATTAGAAGACACAGCAGACGTCCTGGAGTCCTGGCCTCTGGCTCTTATAATCCTCTCACTAGCCTCTGCTGTCAGTGTGTACACACAGGCTGGGCACCCCAAGCTCAGCTAGAACAGCAATCTTCTGTAGGATGGGGAAAAGTTCGGAGCTGAGATGACTTGAATTGTCAAAGACAATACAATTCCAGAGGATGAGCACACTATATTTATTTTATCTTCCCTTACATCTAACCTTCATTCTGGAAACTAGAGAATTAGCATGAAGTTAAAAGGTAAAGAAACAGGGGCAAAGCACATAAAGTCAGAAGAACGGGAAACACCAGCAGAGCACTGAGTCAAAGGCAGGGCGAATGAGGTCCAGGGTGTGTGTGCAGTTTGGTGCTCAAACGGAGCATCTGGCTGGCACAGATGATGATTGGAAAGCAGAAACAGGTAGTGTCGTTGTGGAACTTGTACTGTGAATCCCAGGTCCTCCGCTCATCACAGGTGCACTAGGCTAAGTACAAACCCAGAGAGCATTCTGTCCCTCTGCTCTCTTCTGACCTCTTTTTCTCCAAGGAGGAAACTTCATGTGATCTAGACAGATTTCGTCTAGATAGATTTCTAGATAGATAGATTTCAATCAGGCCATTGAGAACACAAGGCCATCTCCAGTGACCTACATTGTGCCTACATGGTGCTGCATACACATAGGACCTCTCTCTCCTTTCTCTTCTCTCTCCTCCCCCTCTCTATTCTTCCTTCCTTGAAGATTTTGCTAGAAGGAGGGCTGGCTCTTTGGCACCACTGTCCTCTGCTCATGGTCTCTGTGGGTCGTGGTGGCCTACACAAACCTGACACAGACGATATTCAGCATGTCTCAGAGTTCTTGTTCTCTCTGTCTCTGGGCAGCAGGCAGGCCAGGTCCTCTGTAGAACTGGGCATTTTCAAGCTGCCAGCTTCTTTAGCTATAAGCATAAGGCCTTGGATGCCCCTCAGCTGACCCACAGAGAGAGTGGGAACTTCATAGATGTTCTTGCCCATTTCGAGCAAACACTGCTTTGTCAAACCATGCTCTGGCCCAGAGATCCAGAGCTAGGAATGTTGGTTCAGTACAGCAGCAATATGGGATAAACAAGGGGACTTTCTGTAAAGAATAGGGTAGTTTTCAGGGGTGTAGGTAATGGTCTATAACTTCACTGTGGCAGTGATTATGTTTAGTAAAATTCATCAACTGATTTCTTTAGATAAATGCATTTTACATATCTATAAAATTGTGCTAAAATATATAATTTAATAGGCTCTTATATAAGATCACTTGCATGTGAATTACCAGGTGAGGTTTCGCCATTATTACTGTATGCTTGAGTGTGTATGGATTAGAACAAAAAATTTCAATTTTACTCACATCTGTCTGATGTCATAATTTTTCCTGATTTAAAGGTTTTTTTCTGGGGGAGAGTGGTATTTCCTGGAATAGCTCTGTAAAGGGCTAAAGGAAGTCCTTGCTGCCACATTCCTAGAATTTCCAGAAAGTGTGTGCCAGATTTATTAGAGGAATTTCAGAAAATAAAGCGTGACATTTTTATAAAATAGTCCCCCCCTCATTAGCATGGTGTCCTCTGTATCTTCTAGTGCTGTGTTAGGGTGTGGGAGGCATCATGCTGGTTTTCTTCAGCTAGACACACACAACAGACACACACAGACACACAGATACACCCTGCATTAACTTGGACTTGCCTTGTTCCCTGCCTTCCTTGGTCCCCATCCCTGGGACAATCTGGGTCAAGCCTGCTGCTCCAACTATACTTTGCCAGAATGTGGCTGTTGATGCAGGAGGGCTCTCTCCTGTGTGGGCTAGCCTTGGTTTAAATCTAAAGCCACAGAATCCTCAAGGGTGTCCTGGGAGGGGGTTCTTTGGGGTCAAATACATTTGTGAAAGATTAGGCAGAACTCTCAGTTGAAGATTTCTTAAAGACCTAGTTCAGGCTCATTTTGGGATCTTTAAAAGGATGCCAGTCTTCACCCAAGGAGGGGGGTCTTCTGTCTGCCTTTGATTCTCTTCCTCCCGCCATGGTCAATAACTGCCAGTAGCTCACCCGCTGCTAAGGCATGTTGGATGACACATCTGTGTCCCAGGGCCAGCTCCCCTGCTGCATGCACACTGCCACTGTTGCTCACTGTCCCCATGTCTGAGCCTCAGCTCCATCTATTAAATGGGCTACCCTTGCCTTTTTTCTTGTGAATGATACAGCGCCTGCTGTTCTTCATCTGCCTATGACCCTTCCAGCCACCTCACCTCCATCTTTCACCCTCACCCAGGCCCTTGGTCCACAGGTCACTCGATGCCCACATCTTCCCTGGGCATTTTACCTTCTCAGGGGTAACCATTACCTCATGTTTTCCCCTGTTCTAGAAGTATCCAGGAAGTGGTCATTGGGTCACTAATTGGGCTTTCCCCATCCCCTCTCTCCTCTTCCCTGCCAGGCTCCCTCTTGATTTCCTCCATGGATGGCCATCATGTCAGGAAATCACTTTGTATTTTTAATTGATTCTTTGCAGGTTTCTAGTTGTTTTCTTACACTTACTAATGAGGGTTTAAGTCAGCCGCTGCAGCTGAGACTGCTGGGGTGGGGTACCAACCTGGCATCTTCCCTTCTTCTCACACAGGCACAATTCTTTTTTTTTTTTTCAAATATTTATTTTTTTATGTGAATTGGTGTTTTGCCTGCATGTATAACTGTAAGGGTGTCAGATCTTGGAATCACAGACAGTTGTTAGCTGCCATGTGAATGCTGGGAATCGAACTCAGGTCCTCTGGAAGAGCAGTCAGTGCCCTTAACCGTTGAGCCATCTTTCCAGCCCACAGGCACAATTCTAACAGATGAAGACCCCACCTTCTCAGGCTCATTATCCTTAGTTACCTCTAAATAGCATAAATTTGTGGTTCTAAATCTTCCTAATGTGACTCTATAATACACTTCCTCATGTTGTGGTGACCCCCAAGCATAAAATTATTTTTGCTGATACTTCATAGCTGTAATTTTGCTAACTGTTTTATGATTTGTAATATAAATATCTGATATTTCTGATGCTTTTAAGGGACCCCAGACAAAAGGTTGTTTGACCTTCAAAGGGGTTTGTGACCCACAGGTTGAGAAACATAACCATAAGTGGATTAAACATCTCTCTTGCTAACTCATGATAGAGATTCAATTTCAATACAGGTCTTGGTAGGGAACATTAAGACCATAGCAATGCCTATGAAATTTTATTTGTATATTTTAAAAGTTTACCTCATGGGGCTGGAGAGATGGCTCAGAGGTTGAGAGCACTGACTGTTCTTCCAGAGGACCTGAGTTCAATTCCCAGCAAAACCACATGGTGGCTCAAAACCATCTATGATGAGGTCTGGCGCCCTCTTCTGTAAAACTGTATGCATAATAAATAAATAAATCTTTTTTTTTTTTTTTTTTTTTTTTTTTTTTTAAAAAAAAAGAGTCCTTATGTTTTAAAAAAAAGCTTACCTCATAACTTTATCAATATATTTTATAGTATCAGTGGAATATAGTAGCAACTGCACACTAAGCATCCTTTATCAAGTGTCTTTTATTCAGCATGGAAAAGGGTGGTTTATATTATAAGTAATGCTGGGGGAACTTTGTTTTAAACTATGAATGAAACTGGCCAAGGGTCAGGCTAGTGTCATGGGCACGAAGGAGATGCAGCATCTCCTCTGTTGGAGGTTCCCCTTTGAAAGGAGCTCAGGGGTGAGAAAGGTGGAGAACTCTGAGGACAGGCAGCTGACAGGTGGTCACCATTTGCCCTGGATGGGGAGGAAGGCACTGCAGACAAGACTCATCTGGATCACTGTACCCGACATCTGTGCTACGAGCAATAAGCACGTGGCATTGAGCAATACTTGGTATCCTATTTGCTTTTTTGAGTTAAAAGTCTTCTCTCCCTGGCGCCTTTAGTTCTTGTATTCATCCTAATATCAAGATCATGTTCTAAGGCACCAACAGCTTTGTCTTTAATTTCCAAGACTCATGCACTTTTCCATTGCAAACCAGCTGTGAACAAAGGCATCGTGAGTGTGTACCCCAGTGCTGGACCAGCCATGATGAGTTGTCTTGCCCAAACAGGAAGGGCCTCAGAGCTGGGATACTCAGGGGCTCGGAGGCAAAGATCAGACTCAGAGAGGCTGTAACACAGCAGCTGAGAAGGTGTCAGGAGTTCATCTGACAGCCCTTTTCTTGAGGTTACTCTTGGAGGTGCAGAGCAATAGTCCTTTCTGAAAGAGAAGAGGTTGATTGACAAGTGAGATTCAAACCCAAGATCCAAGCTCTCCTTTTGCTGCTCTCTTCCCACTTTCTCTGTCACACACCGCCCCCTGGTAAAATCTTTACACATTCATCCCTGTAATGTTTGAAGTTTATTTAGAAAAAACCACTTTAATTATTATTAAGAGGGTGAGCTGTGCCAGAGTGCACACGTGGAGGGCAGAGGACAACTTTGTGCATTTCGTTCTCTCCATGGGTCCTGGAGATCGAACTCAGTTGCAAGGCTTGCACAGAACACACCTTTACCCACTGTTCTGGCTGGGCTCCTGCGATAATAGTTTGAGTATTGTTAGGAGGCTCCATCTAGGAGTCCCCAAAACTCATGCCTTCTGCAATGGCTACAGGTTAGGAGGAGAGTGTCACAGGGGTGTGGGAGGAAACTGACACAGTTGAGGTGGCTGGAAATGTCTCACAGGGCTTACATGAATGGGGCCTTCTTTCTGTAATGGTGTAGCAGAACCAGGGGCACAGGGAATTTTTCTGCCTGCTGCTAATTTTCTTCCAATCTACCTACCTACCCAAACTTACTAGGCCAAGGTTCTTAGAGCTCACTTGATCACAAAATAATTTTGGTCTGCATTAAAATTCTCAGCCCATTTTGCTTGTGCTTAAGGTCTTCATCATGTGTATCTGTGTTTCTAACGTCTGTTTGAACATCTAGCTCTTTGTAAGTCATGCTATTGAGACACAATGGGAATTTGTCTAATTTTTTGCTACTGAAATTCCACTCACTCTTCCAGGATTTGAACCCATCACCTTTGGTCATTATAATACCTGCTCCAGGGATCTTAATGTCTTCTCGTTGTACAAGATAGCCTCCTTCCAGTTTCTTGTTTTGGCCCTGTTTCCTTCAATTAGAAATTCCCTTGGAGTGAGCCAATCCCCTGCCTCATTCTGAATGCATTTTCTTGAGGATCCTGTAAGAAAAAGACAGGCCATTCCAGGACCCACCTGGATCTTCTGTGAATTTACCACAAACCTTTGAGCCTTCCCATTATGGCTCTCGACCTTCCCACGTTAAAAGGGGATTTCTTAGGGGTGGAAGCTGGAGCAGGGAAATGTGGGTTCCTCTCTGATTCAGGGAATCACAAACCCTACAGAACATTTTGGGGTAGGGCAGAATATGCATTTTCTGTGACTCTCCTTGTAACAAGGATACAGATGCCCACATCACAGGGCTCAGAGGTGGCTCATATGTTTCCAGATACACCTATGAAAAAGTCTGGAAACTCCTTCCTAGGAAGCCTTTTTGTTTTTATTTTTCTCGGGCAGCCTGGCTGATGAGTTTGGTGATGAGCTGCACACAGGGCACTCTCTTCCCATGCAGCCCACCTGTTCTCCCCGGACAGAGCATAAGAAAAGCAGACACTTACTTGGTTTCAATTTCTCCTTGAACAAAATCCCTCTGGCCTGACCACAGGTCACAGGAAGCGTAGGAGACAGAAAATCCACAGTGTCGCACTTGGACTTTCCTGGAAGTGGGAAAACCGACTTGGATAAGTGAGGTGGCCAGCACTGAGAATGTCCACCGTCATCATCTACTGTCATTATACTTTATAGGGTCCCTGTTTCTTCTTTTGCAAACTGGAAAGCAAAACAAAAAACACCTCTGGATGATTCTAGATGAGCCTGCAAATTGTACCTGGAGAGATCCGGCAGCTCACAATCTCAGAGCAGGGTTCTCAGGTTCAGATTCAAGGGAAACAGCTGTGAGAGAGTTTAATATAGCTGTTGATCGTTCCCACTTCCTTCCCCATCCAACCTCACTAGAGAAGAGTTCATGCAGGGCCGTCTCTTGGGGACAGGAAAGTGCTGTAAACATCTGTGTTGAGTTGGAGGCTAACAGTAAGATAGCAACATTGATCCCAACTCTTTCTCACCTCTAACATGCACTAAAAGAGCAAAAGAGAAATGTATATTTCCTTTTTCCGTTATTGGGAAAAGGAAAGAATAGTGTTGATGTGAATGTGCTAAGTACCACTAATTACTTTGGAAAGAGACGCACTGTGGGAGGGGCTCCTGGGAACTGAGGGCATGGATTCTCCCAAAGACCCCCAAAGGATGTTCAGTTTAGCTGGAATCCTGGCTAGCATGTGAGCAAGGATGTAGACTAGCCACCTGTCTTCAGGTCTCTCTCAAATATGATACAGTAGATGAGACTCTGGAACCAGAGGCAGAGCTGGTCAGAGGCAAAAATCTCGGCTCTGCACTTTCCTAGAAAGCCTGCTGAAGTTGCAATGGTTATCCAATTTGAGTGGGGGATTTGCTGCTGTCAGACCCTAATCTGAGTGAGAAGCAGAGTTATAGGTAACCAGGAATTACTATTATAAACCCTGGGGCAGGACGCACATTAGCACAGTGTGGGGATCTTCCATGGTTCTCTGTCTCCATGGAAACATCTTTGCTAATTCCCTGCAATAAGTATAGCTCTAAAGAAGACAGATGTCCTGAATATGCTTGCAACATATAAAGGGACAATGGGAGTTTGGAGGGGCCGTGAGCCGCAGCTAACATGCAGGCCCAGGCCACAAGCATCTCTCTTTCCTCTGTTGCAGGTACCTGTGCCACAAATGGGACAGGCCTTAGGTCCGAGGATTTCAAAAGCCACGTACCCTACCCTGACGGGCAGTTTTCTAGTGAATTCTCAGTGGTGTTGGGTTTGGCTTAACCTCATTTGTCCATTTCATCAAAAGGTCTTTAGTGCTGGAACCTGAGGGAAGGCCCGTGTGGGGCTTTTCAGCATCAGCCAGCCCCATTTTAAGGGAGCTGCAGCAGCTGGTTTAGACCCTCATTAGTGTGAGCAAACAACCAAGAGCCTTCTAAGCAATTAAAGGTAAAAACAATTTCCTGAAGTAAAGAGCATCTGTGGAAGAAGCCTGATAAGGAAGGGGAGCAGAAGAATGGAATTAAAATAAAAAACTGACCTAATTAATGACCCCAAGAGCACCTCCTGGATACTTCCAGAACACAGGGAAAAACAAGATTATGGTTACACCTGAGAAGGTAAAATGCCCAGAGAAGATGTGGGCACTTTGTGACCTGTGGACCAAAGCAGGGAAGTGAGGGGTAGGGATGGGGTGGAAGTCATAGGCAGATCAAGAGCATCGAGAATTGCATCCTTCATCCTCACAAAGTGAAGGCAAGGATAGCTCATTTTAATAGACAGGGCCGAGGCTCAGAGGTAAGAAGACTGGGGACTAGAGACAGTGTGTGAGGGAGGTGGCCCTGGGATGCAGATGCGCCAGAGTCCTTTGTCATCCAACATGTCTCAGCAGGAGCGAGTGGCCATTGATGGGGTACATGTGGCTAGTAGTAGGTTGCCCATGCTCCGGTGGATGGCTCCACACTAACTACCCAGTGCAATATGAAGATGGAGTGTGTAAGATGGGGTGTGGTGTGCTGGGCTGGAAGTCAGCCATGATCAAAGCACACTGTATACATGTATGACATTTTTAAAGAAAAAATAAAAGTGTTATTTTTAAAAAGCCAAAATGGCTCAGTAGTACTCCTAATAGCACAAGCTTCCAGGCTAACTCGGAAGTTGCCACCCAGGGTAGGAGCTGAGCTGAGGGACAATGGTCAGCATGGCTCTGGGTTCTGCTTCCTCAAGTGTTTCATAAAAAAGATTAAGAAGCATTTGGGATTGTTCACTTGCTTTTTCATTGTAAAGAACAAAGAATTTTGGCTGGAGAGATGGCTCAGTGGTAAAGAGCACTGACTGTTCTTCCAGAGGACAGGACCTGAGTTCCATTCCCAGCATCCACATGGCAGCTAACAACTGTCTGTAATTCCAAGATCTGACACCCTTACACAGTTATACATGCAAGCAAAACACCAATTCACATAAATTTTTTTAAAAAAGAGCAAAGAATTCAGAGGCATCTAGGTGAATTTTAGCTCATTTGAGTCTTTTAACTTTAATTGAGTTCAATCACGATGATCAAATGGCAAGTCCTTTGTCAACATTCCTACTAATCTTATCCAGGCCTTTGCATAAGGTCTGGGAGAAATAATCTACTGTATGCTCAGTATGAGAATCTTCCAGCAGAGGGCAGCATAGACCCAGACATGGGCATTTCTACTTAGGTAAACTCCTTTGTGTTCTGATTTGTGAAGTATAAACAGGCACAGAGGAGCAGTCAGCAAGGCTGACCCACTCTGACCTCTCATGCTCCTCACACAGTAAACAAGAAGGAACACAGACAACCAGCCACACCTCTGAAAGGGCCATGAGGGAAGACTACAGGGTGTCCTGGGGGCAGGTCATCTGGGAGACCCATGTTCCTGTCTCGGGACAGATACACAGCTGATATTTATTTAAGATAATTTCTATGAGTGTGGAGCAAAGAGGGGGCAGGAAACCAAGATTGTGTGTGTGTGTGTGTGTGTGTGTGTGTGTGTGTGTGTGTGTGTGTGTGTATGTGAGAAGCACATAATGCTCCACTACCCTGCTCCTCAGTGACTAATCCAGAGCCTGTCTTATAAAAGGGCAATTATAGTGCTGACCAAAAAGAAACTAACTGGAAGAACTGGAATTTACAGAGTAGTGAGGCTCTGGCTGCTGCTGGGAGCTGGGGAAAGTCCCCGTGCCTCAGGAAGGCATAGAACAAAAAAGAGAATCATCAGTGATTTGGACAACCTGGGTTCTGGGTAAAAGGAGAAGATAAAAAAAGATAAGAAGAAGAAGGAAGAAAGAAGGGAAGGAAGAAAGGAAGCACAGAGGGGAAAAGGAAAGAGAGATTGTGGGGTGTGGAAGAGGGACGGAAAGAGTCCAGAGCTCTGTAGGTGATCATTTTTAGACAGCCATCTGAGTTTGATCTAGGAGCCCAAATAAAGGTCCAAAGAGAGAATGGGCCTCACAAAAGTGATTCTCCAACCTCCACATGCACACTTTAGGCCCATGAATCCTTCACGACCGTACAGCTGTCCATGCACACTGATATATTTGTATGTGTGTGTTTATTTTGTGTTTTTAAAATATTTATTGTTCCCTGAGTATAGGGTTTGCCTGCATGCATAGCTGTATACCAAGGTCATGCCTGGTGCTCCTGGAGGCCAGAAGTGGCCACTGGCTCTCCTAGAATTGGAGTTAAAGATGGATGTGAGTCACCATGTGGATGCTGGGACTCAAACTTGGGTCCTCTGGAGGAGCAGCCAGTGCTCTTAACCTCTGAGCCATTTCTCCAGAGACTGGATTTCTAGGGACAACCATGGCTCATGCCTGGGCATTTTCAGGGTTTTCATCTTTTAGCATTTTGGTTTCAGAGCAAATAATATTCTCAAACACAGATTCTCAGCAGTGGTGATATGACCCCCAGTGGGGTAAAAAATGGTTCTTTAGGGAGGGAAAAAGGATGATAAACATATCAGATACAGACACACAGACACACAGACAGACAGACACACACACATGCACGCGTGCACAAGTCTATACATGGTTATACAGAGGTGACCATAGGCTATCATGGGAAGGGATGTAGTAAGGAAGTAAATACCTAACATTCTTCTTAGAGCACTGAAAGCCTGGCTTAGAGAGTGCAGCTCTGACTGGGCTCCTGCTGGCTGCACTCTGAGACCCCCAGTGCCCCATCCTTACCCTGTGTGGCTCTTGGTGGTATGCTGGGTGTCTTCTGAGGTCTCTTTCTTCCATTTATTTTGGAAGCCCCATTGCTGATCTCTAGAAAAGAAGAAGGAGGAGAAGGAAGAAGAAAGAAATAGAGCAAGGCTTCCTTGCATGTGGAAGCTCCATAAAGAGTCTCCTGGCCCTGGAAGAGCCTTCAGAGCTGAGGACATCCAAGAGGCCACCTCCTCCCCGAAGAGTGGGAAGTATAATAAATATAAAATACTCCTTTCACATCTCAAAATTCCACAATTGTCCCAAGAAGAAAATTTATGTCCTCGTGTTGCTAACTCACTATATAGTTCAACACTTTCCAAATGTCTGAAGCATTAGAAAATCTTCAGAGTAGACGATCCAGGGCCGATGTAAGAAGGGAGTGAGGTGTGCTTGCACACACCTGGAATCCCACAGACGCTGGTGGATCTCTCTGAGTGTGAGGCCAGGCTGATCTGCATAGTGAGTTCTAAGCCAGCCAGGGCTACATAAAAACCAAAAGCAAAACCCTGTGGTTGTCATGCTTTACACACACACACACACACACACACACACACACACACACACACACCACCACCACCACCATGCTTTACACACACACACACACACCACCACCACCACGCTTTACACACACACCCCACCACCACCACCATGCTTTACACACACACACACACACACACCACCACCACCACCAAAAAAAAAAAAAAAAGGAGATCATTGCCTCTTTTTGTCCCGCTCATACCCCATCCTCATCCTCTGAAATTCTCTCTCCTAATAGAGTTCATGTATCTCCCCACCACCCCTGCGCCAGCTTTAAGACACCCTGTCATACTCAGCCTTGTCCAACCCTCAGCCCTACCCTGTGATCGGGACATCTGAGCACGTTCAGTTCTTGCTGTCTGAGCCCTGGTCACCATCGTCAAGTTCCTGGTGGAGTCAACCTTCCTCTGAATCCTCTGTCTCAGCACTTTGGGCTTCTCTTGGACTCCATGTCCAGAGGCCATCCCTGGGCCGAGAGAGACACTCATGAATGGAGGTCCCCAGTGGATCCTTTTGTTTACACAGGCTTCCCACCTCCATTCCACTCTCCTTTCCAGATCTCTCCACCCCCCAGGCCTCGCTTTTATTGATTCTTTTTTCTTATGTGCGCCATGCTCCTCCCCCCCATCACTGTATGTTCTCACCCTAGGGAGCTTTTATGAGAATTAACCAGACAAATATGGGAGAATGGGGGTGGGGGATGGGTTGCTTTCTGATTCCCATTTCTAAGACTCCTGAACCATGAGGTAGCTCCATCAGAGCCCTGAGATTCTTCAGGTGGGGTGGAAGGGCCTTCCGGGTAGCATGTACGTGCAGAACAGACAACATCCAAAGGTCGCACGCAAAGTGCCTCTTGTGGGTTAACAGAAGCACAGAAGGGACAGGCGTAGGGCCTGCCATGAAGGCAGCTCCCAGGAGTGTCACTAGAGGGTGTGGCAAGGGTGTGGCTCTGCAGTGTCAGGGCCAATGGATTGGTGGGCTGCACTGAGAGGGAGGACACGGCACTTTTCATTGCTAGGACTTTGGAAATTGACACCCACAGGACAGCCACAGTGCACGAAGACACCTCTCAGGAGCTCTTCTGGGGCTTTCCCATTAATAGCCTGTGGTGGTTTCAAAGAAAGTGGCCCTTAGGGGGAGGGGCACTATTAGGAGGTGTGGCTTTGCTGGAGTTAAGTATGGTCTGATTGGAGGAAGTGTGTCACTGTGGAGGCGGGCTTTGAGGTCTATATATGCTCAAGCCATGTCCAGTGTCTCGGATCACTTCCTGTTGCCTGCAGATCAACTCTCTGGCACCTCTCCAGCGCCATGTCTGCCTGCAAGCCACCATGTCTCTCCGCAATGATAATGGACTAAACCTCTGCAAATGTTAAATGCTCTTTTCCTTTATAAGAGCTGCCATGGTCATGGTGTCTCTTCACAGCAATAGAAACCTTAAGACACTACCCCTCAGGGTTAGGACCCAGGCTCTTTTCCATTTTATCCTAAAGTAGCCAAGTGTTTACTGTCCCTTTAGTTTGGAGGATGGCTGTTGTCCTCATGAATATAAAGAGGAGATTTGTTACTCTTTGTCCTTCACCTTGGATTGTGACCTGCCACCACAGCAGAAGGATCCCAGCATGCTCCAGGGCCCTGTTACTCAGTGGCAAAACTGGTCTGGTGAAATTGAAAGCCAGATCCCTGCACTGCCCAGAGCTCCTGCATGCTTCTCACTGAGTTCAGAGCAAACTCCCCCCATCCTCCGCCAGATCTACGGATCCTTAGGAGCCTCCTCCAGCCTTGCCTCTTCATCTCACCTTGTGGGGGTCTTTTTTTCTTATGTCTTCTTTTGGGAGTTGCCCAGATGCATCTTTTCTTTTTCTTTGCTAAGAGGAAAGAGTACAAAATCTTTTATAGTCACAAACATAGATCTGTCAATTTTTTTTTTATTTAAAAAAATTAAATTACATTTTTGTTCATTAATTGTGTGTTCATATGTGTGCATGTCTGCACATGTCTATGTGTGTGTGTGTGTGTGTGTGTGTGTGTGTGTGTGTATACATGTGTATATGTGGGGGTAGGTATGTATTTTAACCCTGAGACACCTCTCCAAGCTCATCCCTAACCTTTTTTTAAAAAAATATTTATTTTTATTTTATGTGAATTGGTATTTTGCCTGCATGTATAACTGTGTAAGGGTGTCAGATCTTGGAATTACAGTCAGTTGTTAGCTGCCATGTGGCTGCTGGGAATCGACCTCAGGTCCTCTGGAAGGACGGTCAGTGCTCTTAACCACTGAGCTATCTCTCCAGCCCCACCTCTAATCTTTTCAAGAATCACCTGGGAAGGAGAGAGGTCAGAGTTTGAGCCAGAAGGAGCAAACTTCAAGGGAAATGAAAATTCTTATATTAGTTTTTGGGGAATTAAGCCAGGCTCAAATAATGGTAGGGCCTATGGATGGCTTTTGGGCATGAGAAACCAAGAATTTATGAAGGAAATAATAAGATGTGAGGAGATAAAAACTTGAGCAGCTGGACTGCTGGGTGGTAGCTGCTACCCATGATGCCTTGAAGATATCCAGGACTGTGGCAGGATCTGAGGTGGGAGAAAATTAGGCTTAGGAGGCTCCCAGAAATGGGGAAGCTAATGAACGACAGTGTCAGAGAGGTCAACAGTGTTTCCTATTATTATTATTGCATTTACTGGTGGTGGTAGGTGTTGGGCACATGTGCCATGGTACACAGGTGGTGGTCAGGAGACAACCTGAATGAGTTGGTTCTCTCCTCTCACCTTATGGGTCTCAGGGATCATCAGGTTTGGTGGAAGGTACCTCTAGCCAAGGAGCCATCTTGCTGGGTCAAAACCCAACATGTTTTAATTGAATGGTGATGCCTCAAATAAGAAGCTGGGAAGGCAAAGATCGAGATAAAAAGTAGGTAGGCAGGTGGACACTGAATCTGCTTGATACCCTGAGGTGTAAGCGAGGGATGAAAGAGTTGCCTGAGCGTGACCAGGAATCAGAGTCCTCCTGGGAGACCAACTGTATTAAAGAGGTTAGTGGAACAGTCAAGCTAAGCAGTTGTTGGGATAGGAGTTTGGTGGTTCTGAGGGATGCTTGGTACAATATGTCTAAGCGCCTGCTTGTTATCTATAATATCCACAAGGCCTTTGGGGAAAGGGGGAATGGAAAGAGGTTACAGAAACACTGCAGTTGTATCCTGGGTTTGAGGATTCCACACAGCTGGAAGAACGGAAAGCATCCCGAGGGAAAGGATGTCTATACCTTTCTTGTTTGCAGGTGTGGTAGGGGCTTCCAGGGGCACTTCCGGGTCATGTGATGCTGGAGAATCACCTTTGACCACTAGCAAAAGAAACAGAACCCATCTTAGAGCTCAGGTAACTGAGGCACATCATAAACTGTCTACAGACGTTTGAAGCAATTTCTTTCTTTCATATCATTTTAATAACATGCATTCTTAGTTACCCCATATGATGTGGCATTGACTAGCAATGAAAGGGACCATTCCCACAGTTGGGGTGCCACCAAGGCTAACCACACTAATTGCATCACCCACCACTGGGGACACACAAGGCTTTGTCTGTCTTGCATTTTGTCAGGGCCATTTGAGCCTTGATTGTTGCAGTGACTTCATCTCAGCAGCAAGTCCGGCTCTGTCTGGTCTTTTTCTCTCCTGGGCTCCACCACAGTCCCTTGTGCTGAGGAATCCTCTCTATTTACACTTCAGAGTCTAGCAGGCAGAAGGGGGCTTTCTGACCTCTGTGATTGGTTCCGACAAGTGTACTTTCCAGTCCTGTCTCCTTGCCCTCTTTACAACTCTTCATCCCTTCAGAAGCTCAGGTCTCCTGATTCCCTAAGCACCCAAGCAGAGGTAAGTTTCAACTATCCCTATAGAGACTACTAAGATGTAAGTCAGCCTTAACCAGCGTTACCTTGCTCAGTGCCCAGGGAACCCGAAGGCTGCCCTCCTGACTCTTCTTCCTCTTTAGTCAGGGATGTTGAGTTGTTGTTGATCACTGGAGAAGGAAGGAAGACCTCTGCTTACCAGACCTGACTGTCAGGGAGGAGACTGGATCATGTAAATGCCCAGAAAAGAATGAACACTAAAGCCAAGGGCAGATTACCTGGCACGGGGCCCGAGGGACTGTGCGGCATCTCTGGAGAGTCGTCTTTATCATTTCTCTGGGGATCTCTGGAGGATGCTGAGCAGAAGAAAGAAAAGAATTGAGGCTTTTGGGATAACCATGTAGGGACCAGAGGCATAAAGAGAACAAATAAACATAATTCTAACTAACCAGTAAGGAATGCAGGTGACCTGGGTAAGGCAGGATGGGAAAGGAACAGCAAACAGTTGCTTACTCTTAATTAGCAACTCATTAATTTAATAGCAGTATTCTTTTTTTTTTTTGAAAAGGTAGGAGATGAAACCTATTGTTTTTAGCTTTCTGATTATGTTAAACTTATTGGAGTGGCATGTATCAGAGGAGTGGAGGAAATGTCCCTGAGTCCGAGCAAGACTCATTTATTCTCAGTCCTGGAGAGCAGGGTGTCCATAATAACACATCTTTGGCAATATCAGAACAACATCCTACTATAGTTAATGTAACTATGTGTAACATAATGATGGTTTGGGAAAGGCAAGTGGCATAAGTCTGAAAACTACATTAGGACCAATATACCTTTAACATTTTTATAATATTTTCTAATAATTTTAATAACACACATATGTCTTTGAATCTAACTCATCTAAGAATAGATAGGTGGGGTTGGGGTTATATAAAGGTCAGTGTTTGTCCAACAAGCAAGAAGCCCTGGATTCTACTCTTAACACACTAAGAAATAAAAAAGAATGAATAAGGCTGAAACTCAAAGGCTTCTGTAGTCAGTGAAGAATCACCACTACACGTGTAAAACAAGCTATGTGTCAATTCAGAACAGGAAGTGGGGTTCTATACGCTATGGATTAAACCCAGGAGTCTTGCATCTACCAGGGGAGTGATCAGCCACTAGGCTTCACTCCCAGATGCACACAGCACTTTTGAAAGTTTCCTTTGCGGTGTGTGAGTCAGTCGAATGTTCTCTCTGCTTCTCTCCCCATCTATTCTCATGCCTATCTAGTTCTCCTGAGGTTCCAACCACAGCCTCCCATTTGCATGTTCATAGTCTCCCTCCATAGCCCAGTCAGTGTTTACTCTGCACAGTGTCAGGGGGAATGCTGGGCATCCTTTCTGAGTTTTCTCCCTTATCAGTTGTAGCTGTTAAATTGTTACCACCAGCTGAAGGAGAAAGGAAAACCAGAGATTACAGAACTGGCTATAAGGTAGGAAAGTAAATGACCTAAAGTAGCAATTCTCAAAGTGTGGATTGCGATCCTTTTGGCAAATGTCTATCTCCAAAACTGTTTACAACTTATGACACTAACAAAAATTATAGATATAAAGTAACAATGAGAATAATTTTATGGTCAGGTATCATCACAACATGAGGAACACTATTGAAGGTCACAGCATTAGGAAGATTGAAAACCATTGCCCTTAAGGCTTAGGGAAGTTGAGTACCAAGGCCAAGGGCAGAGGTTGGGGTATCCAGGTGTAAGAGGAAAGTATTCTGAGCCTACCTGGCCACTTCCAATGCTTGTGATTTGCTTAGAAAGGGTTGTGTGTAGGTAGGTGGGTGCATAGAAAGGAACAGATAAATAAAAGGGTTCTAAGTGACAGGGATCAAGGAAAGTTACAATTTATAGGAGAGGATCTGTTTCTTGCCTGGAGTGGTCTTCCCTTCCTGAATGAAGCCAGGGGGAGGCACAGCTGTGTGAGAAGGGCTGGGCCGTTCATCCAGGATCTCAGTCATTTTCTGTGAGGATGCTTGGGGATCACAGAGTCTTGGTGTAGAGGACTGATGACTTGGTGGAGATGGTTGGGGTGGGGGCAGTGGCGGCAGAGTCTGGAAGGAGCACCCTTCTGCTGGGTCAGTTGGGGCTTTGAGTCGGGTCTGTGCAGTTCTCTTATTCTCTTCATAGGCAGTACCGACTGTAATTAGCAAAGGAACACACATCATGACCCTGAAAATTCTGAAGTTATCTGGCAAACAGGATTGCCTAGTGCATCTTTTCCCATAGTACAGGAGGCAGAATTAGTGATTTTCCCCAGGTGCACAGAACAGGTTTGTCACCACAAGTGTCCATTTGTGGCTGCTTTTGACTTTTACCTCATTTGGACACTCAGGGCTATTTAGTTCCTGACATATCACTAAAAAAAAAAAATTGGTTGACCATATAGACACCTACTACTGTAGAAGCTCCCTAAAATACATACATATATAAGTGGGATTTAAATGGAGTTATCATATAATGGTGGAGACAATGCCCTGATAAGATATTATATGCTACCAAATAAAACTGCTGTGGAACCATCTTTCTGTATATTATGAATATATGTTACTCTCATTGGCTAATAGAAAAAACTAATTGGCCAATAGCAGGGCAAGAAGAGATTGGGTGAGATAGTCTGATACAGAGAGAATGATGGGAAGAAGAAGGGCAGAGTCAGGAGAGATGTAAGCAAGCCACTGAGCAAGCAGGATGCGTGAAAAAATGAAGTAACAAGCCATGAGCTATGTGGCAAAGCATAAATAGAAATATGAGTTAATTTAAGTGTAAGAGTTAGCTAGTAATAAGCATGAGCTATTGGCCAAGCATTTATAAGTAATATTAAGTCTCTTAAGTGGTTATTTGGGAACTGATGAATGGGAAAGAAATGCCTATTTACAAAAACTCCTAGTAACAGGAATGTGTTTTTTGAGTCATTGGCCAAAGGAATACCAGAGATTTCCCTGCCCCCAAACAGGCTAATGCTACTGATTATTCTCATGACTTGTTGGTAAGAATCTATTGTTGAATGCACCATACATTTACATCATCTAATATGGAGAAATCAAGTTAGAGCTCAACTAGAAGCTTCACCCCTACTGACTAGCACTCATAGTGCTGGAGAAGGTTGTGTGCACAGGACCAGAGGGGAAAAGTTATCATCAATCTCACCCATCTAGGAATGCTAGGAGTTATAATAGTGACCTCTTTACTTGGTATACTTCCTAGTGTAATAGTAGCACAAATGTTATGGGAATGACCAACTACCTTTTGATTGGCTGTAAATGAATGTAGCAACAAAATGACTACTAATAATGTTTGGCTATACTCACTGTGATGACTATTCTTGGTCACTAACTTGACTACATCTGGAATGAACCGAAATCCTAGTGGCTGGGTATACCTGTGAGTGATATTTCTTAATTAAATTATTTGAAGTGGGAAGCCTCACTTTAAGGTGGGAAGATCCACCTTTAATCTGGGCCACACCTTCTGCTGGCAGCTTATATAAAGAACAGGAAGAAGGAAGCTTGCTCTCTTTGCCTGCTTGTTCTTGCTGGCACGTCTCTTCCTTCACTGGCACTACAGTCTATTCTTCAGTCTACTAAAGACCAGCTGAGACATCCAGCCTCCTGCACTGAACAACTACTGAATTCTTGGACATTCCATTGATAGGCAGCCATTATTGGGCTAGCTAGACTACAGCCTGTAAACCCTCCCAGTAAATCCTCTTTCTATATATAGATTCATTCCATCATTTCTGTTCCTCTAGAGAACCTTAATACACCCATAGATCTAAATCCTTATCAGAGACGTTTCTTCTTGCAGTAGATGGGAATTGACATAGAGACCTACAGCTGGACAATACTCAGGGAGTAGGAGATGTCTCAGGATTTCTATTGATGCAACAAAATACCATGACCAAAAAGCAAGCTGGGGAGGAAAGGGTTTAATAGGCTTACACTTCAGCATCGCTGTTCACCATTGAGGGAAGTCAGGACTGAAACTCAAATGGGCCAGGATCCCGGAGGCAGGAGCTGATGCAGAAGCCATGAGGGAAGCTATTTACTGGCTTGCTCCCCCTGGCTTGCTCAGACTGCTTTCTTTCTTTTTTTTTTTTTTTAAATTTTTTTTTTTTTTATTTTATGTGAGTTGGTGTTTTGCCTGCATGTATAACTGTGTAAGGGTATCAGATCTTGGAATTACAGACAGTTGTTAGCTGCCATGTGGATGTTGGGAATCAAACTCAGGTCCTCTGGAAGAACAGTCAGTGCTCTTAACCACTGAGCCATCTCTCCAGCCCCTCAGACTGCTTTCTTATAGAATCCAGGACCACCATCCCAGGCATGGCACCACCCACCATGGGCTGGGCAGTCACACACCTATTACTAAATGAGAAAATGCTTTACAGCTGGATCTCATGGAGGTATTGCCTCTGCAGAGGCTCCTTCCTCTGCTGACTCTAGCCTGTATCAAGCTGACACACAAAAGCACCCAGTAAGGAGACTTTGGAGTGTTTAGCCCTAAATGGGGTGTCTGTAACATCCTCCCCTCAAGACTCAGGGGGGGTCTATGCTGAAGAGGAAGTAGAAACAGCATTTTCCACACATGAAAGGACTGATGCACAATGAACTCCCAGAGACGGTGTAAGCATGCCTAAGACCAAGTTCAAGTTAGACAGAAATCCGAACACCAGGAAAGGTAAGTGGGCACAAAGTTCCACCCCTAACAAAGAGGGTATTTGCAATTAACACTTGACAGAAAAGGGAAATCAGTTTTCTTCAATGGAATGACACTGAGTATATCAATCTCACTCCAGGGCAGGCCCCATGCCCAGGAATAGTATGCAACACAAAATGGACTCCAGTTTTTCTTTTCTTTTTTCCAGTTTTATTTGTGCTTATGCCTACATGTGCTTTTTGTCTTTTTATTTTGATTTGGGTTTGAGTTTTTTTTTTCTTTTTTGGATGACATGGTTTCCTTTATGTAACAAGCCTTGGCTGTCCTGGAATTCACTTTTTAGACCAGGCTGGTCTCAAACTCACAGAGAGCCACCTGCTTCTGCATCCTAAAGTGCTGGGTATTAAAGGCATGAAGCACCTCTGCCTGGCTGGGTGTGAGTTTTTAAAGAAAGAGAAAGACTATGAAGTGGAGCAGGTAGTGAGGGAGGAGCTGAGAGAAGTTGAGAGAAGAGAGAGAATATGACCAAATATACGAAAGAAAATGTCTTCGCACAGTTGCACTCCAATGGCATTAGCTCAACTATGTTCATAGCAGCATTATTTGTAATAGCAAGAACCTGGAAACAACCTAGATGTCCCTCAACTGAAGAATGGATTAGCAAACTGTGGTACATCTATACAATGGAGTACTACTCAGCAGTAAGAAAAAATGATATCCTAAAATTTGCAGGCAAATGGATGGATTTGGAGAATATCCTCCTGAGCAAGGTATCACAAACTCAGAAAGATAAACAGGGGATGTACTCACTTATTAGTGGACTCTAAACAAAAAAGAAGAAGGAGGAGGAGGAGGAGGAGAAGGAGAATAATAATAATAATAATAATAATAATAATATTAAGAAGAAGAAGAAGAAGAAGAAGAAGAAGAAGAAGAAGAAGAAGAAGAAGAAGAAGAAGAAGAAAAGCAAAGCATGCCCAAGCTGCAAACCACAACCACTGAACAGCTTGGGATAAAAAACACCTTGGACTGACACTTTGGATCCCACTCCCCCTAGAGGAGCACCTGACTCAGTCTTGATGTTGGGTGGAGAAAAGTGGATTTGCCAGGAGTGGAGGCTGAACTAAGCAATATTGGGACCTTGGGACCGCCTGCCCATGGGGAGGATGGGGAGATGTGGAGATGTGGAGAAGAGAGAATGACCTGATGTGGTGGGATGGGGAAGGGACCTTGAATAAGGATATACAAGGATAGAAAATGTGACTTCTTTATTCATAATAATAAAAAAAGAAAAAAATAGAAATCCAAAAAAAAAGAAAATGTCTTTAAAAACGACAGCGAAAATAAATTGAAAAAAGTTAAGTAAAAGTGGGCTTTGACACATAAAATTGGATATCTTGTACTCAGAGATTTAATTTCCTGTAATTTTGATTTTAATAGAACTTAGTCAGTTTTATGAAAGCTGTAATTTTAACCAAGGTCTCTTTTAATAAATAAATCTATCTCCCTGGAGCAAATGAAACAAATTTTCTTAGCAGAGTGTATTGAGCCCTTGATCTTCTGGCTTCCGCTTGCTCTTGCAGGTTCTACCGCACGTACCCTACAATCTGGCCACATCAGTGTGACCGACCGCTCTATGACCTCCTCCTCATCCCACGACCTGGACCTTGGCTTTGCACACACTGTTTCCTTTATTAGACTAGGGCTGGTTCTGTTAAAGTTGCTCTTTGCCATTTATTTCAGAAGTAAAGATACCTCAACCCATGAACAGGAAAAGTCATGAATACCACAGAAAAAGGTTCAGAATACAACCACAGAGCTGCACTGTTGTATGAGGTTTTTGATTTTGTATGAGTTAGAGGTCTGATTTGTTTGTGTTTTTTTTTTAAATGATTTAGATGTTTATATTTATTTTGTTTGGTCTATGTTTTAGGCACATTACTAGTTAGTTTTTAAATTTAAATTTATTTTTATCAATCTGTTTTGCTATGTGGCCAGCTTACTTAGGTTTTTTTGTTGTTGATTTTTTTTTGCTTTTTTTTTTTTTTTGGTGGCTGGATGGAGTTTGTCTGACTCTAATCTCTTTTTACCTGTCTTTTTTTTTTTTTTTTATTTTATTTACTTTTACAGTGATCCACACAGGCCAAAGCAGTTCTTTATTTATAGCATACAGACGAACATTTCTACCACACTGCACAGTCAGGGAGATCCTTGAGCCCAGCGTGGTCTCAGATGAGCTCAGAGAAACTGGAAGTCCAAGTCTCTTGGACTGTAGGCAGGCAGATGCCTGGGCCGATTCTCCAGCTTCGAAGGAAGGCTTCCCTTTGGGCTCTTAGGGAATCATCTCTCCCCTGGGGAGGAGCAAAGTGTCATTGGTAGTGACCTCACCGAGGACAGTGTCACAATGCAGCCTCACGGTGTTTCTTCTTACACTATTCTGAGACAATGAACTATCGGCTGGGTATGTTCTCTCCAATCTCAAGTGGTTTTACTGCCTGGTGGTCCTCTTACGCTTCAATTCGCCAGACCTGTTACCGCCCCTCTTTCTGTTTCTTTATTTATCTAGTTGCTACAGTTTTGATGTTAAATGTCCCCTCAAAACTTAGATGTTAATGGACTGGGTCCCAGGGTGACACTGTAGAAGTGGTTCTCAACCTCTTTGGGGGTCAGACGAACCTTTCACAGGGGTTGTATATCAGATGTCCTGCATATCAGATATTTACATTACAGTTTATAACAGTAGCAACATTATGGTTATGAAGTAGCAACAAAAATAATTTTGTAGTTGTGGGTCACCACAACCTGAGGAACTGTATTAAAGGGTCGCAGCATTAGGAAGGTTGAGAACCGCTGTACTACAGGGAAATGGTTATGGCGTTAAGAGATGGGGCTTGGAGGAGCTGTTAGATCATTGGGGGCATCCCTTGAAGGGGATTATGGGACCCAAGTCACCCCTTGCCTCATTTTCAGAACACACGGTGAGCAGTCTTACTTTGTCACATCTTCCTGCTGCGGCACACTGCTTTGCTATATGACAGGCTAGAGCCCTCTACAACCTGTCTCATTGTAAGTTAATTATCTCAGGCACTGTGCAACCTGTGCCTAAGATAGGAATCTGACTAACACGTAGGCTCTTCCTGGTCATTTACCTTATTACCGTTCTTTCTCCTGCTCTTCCTTTGTGTGTCTGTCTTTGTCTCCCCCATCTTTGGGGGCTCCCTTTCTTCTCTCCTAGCCTTACATGCTGCTTTTCCTGTCCACTTTGTTGAGACAGTGCTTACTATCTCAGGCTCTGTATTGGGAAATCCAGTCTTCCTTCTAAAACAAAATACTGTGGGAGTTACCTCCAAACTCTCCTTGTCTGTCAAGGACACAATGACGTCACAGGATGTTTTAAGGACACATGCGATGATCACACAAATTGTATAGAGCAACCACATTGTCACAAAGAGATACACGTCAAATCCATTTCCTCTCTCTCCCTCTCTAGAACTTCCTTCCATGTCTGCTCTCTGACATTCATGTTACCTTAAGTGTAATGGCCCAGTACCTTATATTTTTAAGATTGGTGTGCTGGTTCATGCTGTAACACTAGTACATGGAAAGAAGGCTGAGGCAGAAGGATTACATTTCAGACCAGCCTGGGCTACATCATAAGACCCTGCTGCAAACAAACAGAGTTATACCTGAGATGAAATTCATTGAATTGCTGCAACAAAGACATATGTATCCTATAGAAATTCACCTTGGGAAAACTGAGGCCAAGGTCAGCAAGGGCTACCCCCTTCAGCTGCTTTTGTGAGTGCAGTATACCTTTACACAGGAAAAGCAGGCATTGGAATGCATATTCCACATGGAAATAAACCCAGGCTTTTAGTGTATTAACACTGCACATGTAAAAATATTGGAGAGGCCACATTACCATTTTTGAAGCTCCTGAAAATTGCCACTAGGCTGGGGTATTCACGTAGGTTGACCTGGCTGAAGAGTGTCAGTAGCAATGATGGGTGGAAAGTCCTCTCCAGACTCGTGAGAATGTTGTGCACCACTTTGGATAGAGGGACCAGGTTTTGACAGGCTTCCAGAGATTCCTTCAGAGAGTGGAGTAAGGATTAGTTTGAATGGTTCTTCCTTGAGCTGAGAGCTCTCTACTTGTGGCTTTTTATATGGTAATATAATAATATATTATATATGACTGCTAAGGATGGCTAAGTTGGCAATCAAGCATGAGTTTCATCCTCAGGACCCATGGGATGGAAGGAGAGAACAGATTCTATAGCTGCTCTTGTATCTCCACCTGCACACCATGCATGTGCCCATCACTACTCCCAAACAAATAAATGTAATTTAAAAAAAAAAAAAAGAATCTGGGGCTGGAGAGATGGCTCAGTAGTTAGGAGCACTGATTGCTCTTCCAGAGGACCCAGGTTCAATTCCCAGCACCCACATGGCAGCTAACAACTGTCTCTAACTTCAAGATCTGGTACCCTCACAGACATGCAAGCAAAATACCAATGCACATAATATAATAAAAATATTAAAAAAAAGAATCCAAGATTGGTGACACATGCCTTTAATCTCAGGAGATAGGCAGTCAGATCTGTAATGTTTTCTATTTGAGACTAGTACGGTCTACAAAGTGAGGTCCTGGAGAGCCAGGGCTACAGAGAGATACCTTGTCCCAAAACAACAAAATTTAAGAAATCATTTTTAATTTAATATAAAATATAGAGTTAAATCCTGAAAATAGGAGGAGAGAATTGGTTGCAGAATTCTTGCAATGAGTGTTTGCTAGGCTTGGGGGCCCACTACCAAATGGACATGGTGGTGGGACATGTAGGGACACTACCCAGATCAGGGCCCTGCCCAGGTGAGGATGCTGCCCAGGTGAGGATGCTGCCCAGGTGGGGATGCTGCCCAGGTGAGGATGCTGCCCAGGTGGGGATGCTGCCCAGGTGAGGATGCTGCCCAGGTGAGGATGCTGCCCAGGTGGGGATGCTGCCCAG
>PVIH01001463.1:46478-111936 GCA_004025045.1 Sigmodon hispidus | reverse complement strand
CACTGCCCAGATCAGGGCCTTGCCTAGGTGGGGCCATGCTAGGTAGAAACCCTTCCCATATGGAGGAAAAGGGCATCCAGTCCTGAAAAGAAAGTCAGTAAGTAGCCAATCACATCTGAGAACAGTGTAAAGGAAAGTACAGCCTATCATAAGGACAACACGGGAATCTCAGAAAGATGAATGGGTACCCTCCTGGGCGTCACAATGTGGGCTGTGATCTGATGAAGGCCCTGGAGCTGTGCCAAGACTTGGAAAAGACTACTGTAATTTTCCTAAACCTGGAATTCAAAACTACTTGAAACCACCAAAATTGTATAAAAACTACTAAGTTTGTACACATAGCCATGTCCTCCAGTGCCTGCCTTACATCAGAATGAATTGGGCTGCTTGCAGGATGCCGCATCAGGTAAAGACTCTTGCTGCCAAGCCTGATAACCAGAGTTCAATCCCTGGGACCCACATGGAAGAAAGAGAGAAACCCATTTCCACAAGTTAACCTCAGGCCTCCATACACATGTCACAGCAAGTGTGCACAAGACACACTCATATTCACATACACTCATCACAAAAACGTTGGTTTTGTTTGTTTTTTTAGAAAGACCTGGGAGCCATTTGTTCTCATACATTAGGATGATGCCTGTGATGGCTGGGATAGCATCTTCATGCCAAACAAGATGCATCATTTGGAGTGTGAGCTTATTTGGAAAAAGGACTTTGCAGATGTAACTGAGGATACTGAGACTCCCCTAAACACAGGTGTCCTTGTTAGAAGGAGGAAGAGGAGAAGACAAAAGAGAGAAGATGAGGCAGAGATGGAAAGATACTACAGTAAAGTGTTAGTCTAAGAACCCCAAAAGCTGCTGGCCACCACCAGAGGAAAGAAAGGGATCCATCTCCGAACTTCTAAAAACGTCAGTCCGTCAACACCTCAATTTGGGCCTTCTGGCCTCCAAACATCAAGAGACTAAATTTCTGATTTCTGGTTTGTAGTCCTTTGCTATGGTAGCATCTACAATATCCTGTTACTAACTAATACAACCCCATGACATTCTTTTCCCCAGCAATCCCCTCCTGTAATAATAAGGTCAAGTTGGGTCTTCCATGTTCTAGAAGCCCTGGTGGATTATGGTCTCAGATCTCAATAGTAGAGCATACTTAGTGGGGACTTGGCTGCCTTGTGGAGGGTGCACAGGCCTCACCTTGTACATCCTCTCAGTGATGAAGGAGTTGTCTCGGAGGGCTTCAAAGAAGGGAAATGGCTTGTTGATGGCGTAGGCAATGTCCAGCTTCGTGTATATGAAGTGCTGGAGAAGGGCCTTTTCCAAGGCCTTGGTCACAGTGATCATCCTAGGGAAAGAGGCAGAGGCCAAAGCTATCAGGGGGAGTTTCTTTTGCTGAGATGGGGACTTGAAAGTAGACATCCTAGGCCGCAAGCATCTCTTAGCAGTCTACAGAGCAAAGTCTGCCTTAAAGATCTGTGGATACAGGAAACAAAATCAGTGCCTAGCAACCACAGAGGCTGAGAGGGACAGACGCTAGCCTACCACCATCCTGAAAATCATTTTAAAACATAAAGTGAATTTTGAAAATATTCATTATTTACTGAGTGGTTCCTATGTCCAGCCTTTGTTCTAAGGGTTTTATAGGTGATAACTTACAAAGTGTTGCAAGATGGTCACTGTCGTTGCAACTGTGTGACTGTGGAGAACTGTAATGTAGACAGAGGTGAGCTAAACCTCATGTTAGATTATACAGTGCAGATTGTGCAGAATAGGTATCAAATCCTGACTTTCTGGTTGCTGGTTTACAGTTGAATAAGGGTTAGACATTGAGCAGGGTTTGAACAGATCACCTGCATCGCAGCAGAGTCCATCTAGTGCCAATGCTCACAAGAAAAGAGACCACCAAGTATGGGGAAACCTGGTTATATTTAGGCACTGAAAAAAACCACACATTTTGACACAAACAGACAGCACAAAATATAATCAGAAAGGATGTGAAAAATGGGATTGGTCAAAGTGACGTCACTGTTTGGATTTATGAACCCATTTCATTCTTCAGGACACATCTGTGCCCTTTTCCATACCTATAGGATGTTCATAAAACCCGACTGTTTCCAGATCATGAGAAAATAATCAGTTACAACAGGACTTCCAAGTGACAGTCTTGGCAAAGTGTTGTAAGAATGAGAGCCATAGTAAATGGTGTAGTCATCTAGGGGGTGCTCTTGGTGGTGGTGGCAGTCCCAGAGAGTGGGCCTTGTGTATCTTTGGTAAGTGCCCTAAGGCTGAGCTCCATCCCCTGCTAACATAAAGCAAACGGGGCTTCTCCTCTTTCATCTTTCTTAAATAGAACATTAGACTGCAATTAGTGTATATGTCCAGGAATTTAATCTCAGTGGCAATTTAAAAGGATGAAAACCAGGCCCCAGAGGGGTTAAGTGACCAAACCCAAGGAAACAAGTGCACAGTAGAGTCTTTCCTACCATAATATTTTGTTTCTCACTGTGCAAGATATTGAATCTCAAGCCTGACAAAATGGCTCATAGTGTCTATGAGTTTCAGGCCAACCCAGTCTACCATAGTTAAGTTCCAGGACAACCAGAGCTACATAGTGAAACTTTGTCTTGAAATAAAAATGGAAGGGGGATATTGTATCTCACAGATAGCTGGCATTCAGGGGTTTTTATTATGTTAAGGAGTCTTACAAATAACTTAGGAAAAGGCAAACATCCAGTAGGAAAGACAAAGCCCCAACATGAGAAATCAATAAAATAAGCCACATAATTATATGTGGTCACATAATAATAACACATTAAAGCACGTTAAAATTGTATGTGGTCACATAATAATAACGCATTAAAATGTGTCAGGTGGGAATAGCCAGAAAAATGGTAATAACTCAATAGTGTATATTCCTATCAAAGTGACCTAGAGAGAAAACAGTAGCCATAATCCCTGATAACGTTAGAAATATAAACCAGCTCAAGGGTTTCGTGCCTCATTTGGCAATCAGTGTCATGAGCCGCAAAATATGAATCCCTTTGAATTTTCATGCACAGAAATGTGTTTCAAGGAAATGACCACGAATTAAAAAAAAAAAAAAGTTCATGACGCGCTGCAGAAAAGTAAGAACGCTCCTTTTTTTTCCTCATTAGGTTCAAAATTAGGCAAATGCCTGGTAGATGCTGAGGGCACTGCCCACCATGGGCACATGCTGGGTTCAGCCTCAGGGAGCATGCACAGGAAACGATCTCCAACAGTCTTTAGCTCTCAGAAAATAAAACTGTCTTAACTTTCACTGCATGCTCCTACCCTCCCCCAATCCACCTCCTAGTAAGTCCTAGGTACCCTCCGAGGGTCTCTGGGAACCACTACTTTGCAAAGAGAGAGCCAGGGGACCCTAAGGTCTGGCAGATAGAAGTTAATCGCCAAAATGAAGAGTCTAGCGCTGCGGAGCCCAAGAGCAGAACGCACCTGGATACCAGGATGTCACCCGTCTCCAAGGTTCCCTAACACGGCCAGGGATCATTTAAGGAGATCCTAGACCCTGTCGGGAGACGCCTTCCGGGTCCAGTTGGGAAATCCTGCTGCCCTGGCCTCACCGCGTCAGGTTGCCAGAAAAGAAAACCGAAAGTGATCTCGGCGCATGGAGCAGGAAGCCCAGCCTGCGCGCCACTTCAGCCCTCCTCCTCCAGGCCTGGTAGTTTGGGTTGCAGAATGGCTGCTGCAAATCCAGATCCTTCTGGAGTGGAGTAAAAGTCAGGCGAGGCTAAGTCTGGGTCAAGCCTGCTGTTCTGACTATACTTGGCTGGATAGAATGTGACTGTTGATGGGAGGGGCCTCTCCTGTGTGGGCTAAGCCTTGGTTCAAATCTAAAGCCAGAGCATCCTCATGGGTGTCCTGGAAGGGTGGTTTTTGTAGCTCAATAAATTTGGTGAATATTAGACAAGGGTGACATAGAACTCTCAGTTGAGGACTTCTCAGTGACCCTAGTTCAGGCTCATTACGTATCTTTAAAGGGCTATGCAGCACTCTTCACCTACAGGGGATGGGGTGGGGGTGGGGTTCACTTGCTTGGCTTTTTTTTTTTTTTTTTTTTTTTTTTTTTTTTTTTTTTCCTTTTTCTCTCATAATTATCGCAACAAATTCTAGGAATTTCAAACATGTCGGCTCTGGTTATTGTTCCTAATTTGAGGATTTCTAGCAAATGTATTCAGTATAACCTTCGCCGGAATCCAGTTTGCGAACGTTTCAGTCCTCCAATAAAGGTTAGAATGTGGCCACTTGGAAAATAAAGATGGGTTGAGAAGGAGACAGTGGAAACTCCCTTTGCACGTTCTCCAGGACAAGACAAGTTCAGGTTAATGCAGGGTGTGTGTATACGTGTGCGCGCATGTGAGCATGCTTGTGTGCCAGAAAAATACCCCACCACAAGAAACTTTTACAGCAGGAGCCTTACACCAGACAGATGTGAATGGGGACAAAAGATGTTATTTTTACACCAAACACTCAAGAATATAGTAATAATGGTAAAACTTGACCTGGTAATTCACACACCAAGTGAGAACCTATTAAGATGATATATTTTAGCATGGTTTTATAGCTACATAAAATACGTTCATCTAGAGTGATGATTTTGGCAGATTTCACCAAATATAATCATGCCACAATGAAGACATGGGCATGCCCTCCCTCCTCCCCCCCAAATTCCCCCGTTCTTTGGCAAAAAATTTGTCCTGGACTCCAACGCCAAGTAACCACAGAGTGGCAGTCAGTTAAGTTTTACTCATATGCAAATACACTTTTTAGCATATAGTTTCATTTGCTTATCACTGTACTCTTGGGACGTGTTGCTGCAGGTCAGTAATTTTCCTCTTGAGCAGAGGTCTGAGCCTTGAACTCTGCACAGGCCCTCAGCCCCATCCACCTTGTTTGTTTGTTTTTTTTAAATTTATTTATTTATTTATTATGTATATGTGTACAGAAGAGGGTACCAGATCTCATTATAGATGGCTGTGAGCCACCATGTGGATGCTGGGAATTGAACTCAGGACCTCTGGAAGAACAGTCAGTGCTCTTAACCACTGAGCCATCTCTCCAACCCCCACCTTGTGTTTGATGCTATATTTTGCTTGTATTTTCAGTCTTAAGTTGTTTGTTTTATTTGCTTTTTTATTCCTTTTTCTTTCTTTCTTCTTTTTTTTTTAACTTTTTCACTTCGAACTACTTTTCTAACTTACAGAATAAGGGTTAGAAGTGAAAAAGTTGTACAGAATACACATAATGTACCCACCCTCCAGAGCTGTACTATCCTTGACCTGCCATAGTCATAGCTACAAACCCCTCCTCTCCTCCTTATCCTACAAGCAGTTTCTTGTTTTCAAGACCTCGGTGAAATTGCCTAGCTGCCTGGATTCTCTGTACTTGCCCTTGGTTGGAGGAGGCAGGGGAGAGTTTCTTCTAGCCACATTCAGAAGCTCCAAGCACTTCATGAGGCCACACCATCTGGCTCTTCCTAGTCTGGGGCTCAAATATCAGGTCCAACTCTTCTAGTTCTGTCTCACTAGGGTGTCAGGACAGCCACAGTCTGAGAGATTGCAGACAACCTACCCACTCTGGTCCTTCCAGGTGCCAGCCAGCTAAGGACAAAGGAGCCACTTCCTCCCACGCTCCGTTTCGTTTCTAGCCACTTGGGCTGTCTTTGTTCTCCCCTCAGGGCAGAGCCTGGGTGGAGGCGAAGAGAATGGGGAAGGGAGGGTCCAGGAGGATAGGGAACCAAACCGTACGTGAGTACAGCCACGTCACAGCTGACCAATTTCACTTTCTGTTTCCTCCTCTTTGGAGAGTCCTGAAAAAGTTCTCTCTGAGCTTCTCAGAGGCTCAGAGGTGGTGCACTCCGCCCTGAGCCAGGTTCAGGGCGCCCTCCGGGCTGTGTGGGGGATGGCAGAAGGAGACGGATATGGATTCTGGGGCCGGTAAGTCCTTAACCGATCTCCTTGTCCCGTGTCTCTGCTAGGATCAATGTTTGTATGTGTTACTAGAGTTGCCAAAGCCGCCGGGTCCCTATGGTATGTAAGACAAGGAGATCCCAGGAAATTAACAGGATAAGCAGTTTTTCCTGCAGTGGACTAGCTGTTGGAGTCCTATGGCCATCTCAGCTCATCTCACTTCATTTCCTTGGTGCTGTCACATAGCTGGGCTGACACTGTTGTGGACTTCCTGGGAGCGCCTCTTAGGAGTGGCTGGGTCACTGGGACTTTGAACTCTCATCTCGACCCAATTATCATTCTAAAAGACATCTCTGAGCCTGGAGGCTGGTGGCACACTCCTTCACTCTCAGCATACCCAGGAGGCAGAGGCAGGTGGATCTCTGTGAGTTCAAAACCAGCCTGGTCTATAGCGTGAGTTCCAGAACTGCCAAGACTGTTACACAGAGAAACCCTGTCTAAAAAACTAAAAAAGGACAGCTTTGTCCAAAATGATTATTTAGAAAAAGTTAAAATCTGATTCTGTCTGTCGCTAACCTTTTCTCAGTCTTCAGTTGGGGACAGCTGAGCTCTGAGCCTGTCTGTGTGGCTTAAATTAGTTCAGGAGTTTGGTCCCTCAAATGGAGAAGTGAGAGGTGGTGAAGGCCAGTGACTAATGGAAGCATGTGAGGGAGGGGGTGTTGCTTTTAACATCCTCTTCCTTCTCCATCTGGGCTGGTTACTTAGAAGACTAGAAGTGGATTGAAATTCTCTCTCTCTCTCTCTCTCTCTCTCTCTCTCTCTCTCTCTCTCTCTCTCTCACACACACACACACACACACATACATGGTGTGGGGGCATGCTGGACAGATGGCCCAGAGGTTAAACGTTCATACTGCTCTAATAGTGGGCATGGGTTGGGTCCCCAGCACCCATCCTGGGGCTTCCAACAGCCTCTGATTCCAACTCCAGGAAATCAGACATTCTCTTATGGCCTCCACAGACACTACATGCAGGAAACATATACTGGGACAGACACATATATACACAATTAAAAAGGAAAATAGAGCAAAGAAGACAAAAGTAGATGGAGCTAATCATTCTCAAACAAGGGCTCAGTTAAGCCCACTTCTGGACCTGCAGAAATCCTAAGAAAGCATTGATTCTCCAGTGAAATTTAGTCAAATCTGCTAGTGATACCAATAGCCTGCTATTTCTCTTTGGAGTGGGGTGATATTAAATACTGGCTCAATTTCTTTAATTTAGGCCTATTCAGGTGATCTGTCTGTCTGAGTGTGAGTTTTGATGGTTTCTGTCTTTTTAGACATTTGGTCATTTTTTTTTGTTGCTATTATCAAATCTGAAGACGTAGGAATGGCTGCTCTATTCAACCTTTGCTGTCCTTTAGGTGACCGAGGCATTTATAGCTTGTGTCTTTTGGTTGTTTTGTTTTTCCTTGTTAGCCTGACTAGAAATATAATTTAAAAAAGATAAACATAATAGCTTTATTAATCTCACCAAATGAATGGTTTTTGGTATGATATATGATCACACCACTTTGGTAAGCATAATGCTAACCTATTTTAAGTTTGTGGATTTCTACCTGAATTTTTATTGCACTTTTGTTTTCATTGGGATGAAATTGTTTTTCTTATTTTCTTATAATTCAGAAGATACTTATATGTGACTTTCTTAGCTTCTGATATATACATTTAATGCCATCTAGTTCCCCTCATGCTTTGTTGTGTCTCAGCTTTAATTAACTAATTTGTTTTTTTAACTTTAGGGCTTTATAGTGCAGGAGAAAGGGCCATATTTTTACCTGCCTACACCCATAGCGGTGTTTTTTAAAATTAGGTTCATTTATTGTACATGTGCAAGTACCACAGTGTGTATGTTGAGGTCAGAGGATAACTTACAGAAGCTGGTTCTTTCTTTCCATCATGTGGGGCTTGGGGATCAAACTCAGGTCTCCGTAGGCTTGCTGATGGATTATCAACCAAGTCCCCCAAATGGCTTCTCTTTTATTTACAGTATTAGTTGTAGTTTTTAAGTGTATTCCATTCTTAATTTTTATATCTAGACTACTTATATTTAGACTGATTATGAACACAGGGCAATACCTACCATGTTTGTAAATATTTTTATTTTACTTTTTTTTGGCGTTCCTTACTTTTTATGCCTTTTGGTTTTAGTCAAGAAGCATTTTAAGATTCTTTTTTCTTGACTTCCAACTGTGTGGGTTATTTTTTTTCACTGCTCATTATTTTGCGGTATTTGTAGTTTAGTTTTGACACCTTGGCACATTTGGGTTTCTGCTTAATTTATTGCGTTTCTCTAGTTGGGTCGCAGCATCAAATGTGAGTCTGCACTCTTTGAATTTACCTTTTGTGAAGTAGTTCAGTTCTAACTCCCGTTTTTTGCTAGAGTTCATCTCTGAGGAGCTGAGTTCAGATCCTCAGAACCCACATAAAAGCTGGATGTGGTGGTGTGTGTTTTTAACTCCAGAATTAGGAAACCGGCATGTTTGGATCCCTGGAGCTCACAGGCCAGCTGATCTGGATGAATTAATGATATTCAGGTTCAGTGAGAGATCTTGTCTCAAAAGATAAGGTGAGAGCAACTGGACTTTTCACCCCCCATATCAGGTACATACATATGAGCTCACACACACACACACACACACACACACACACACACACAAACACACAAACCTTCTTAAGTTTAAGATAAAAATTATTTTATAGTTTTGTTATATTATTACATGTAGAATACAGGTTCTTTTTGGAACATCATGCTTCTCAAATTTTTTTTTTTGGTATCAAATAATTTTGAGAGCCTTTGTGTTTGCTTGCTGTGTAACTCTGACTATCCTGAATTTCACTATGTAGACCAGGCTGGCCTTGAATTCATGGCAATCCTTCTGCCTCTGCCTCTTAAGTGCTGGGACTAAAGGTGTCCATAACCACAACCTTCTTTTTTCTTAAAAAAATTATGGAGAACTAAAGCCAGTTTTTTGGGTTAAATCTAATGAGATTTACCATTAATTATAAATTAAAACTTGGAAATTTAAAATATTTATCCTTAAAAGCAGTAGCAACAGATTTAGCACAATCACAAGTAACATATTTTTATGGAAAATAACAATATTTTCTAAAATGAAAACAAAGGAGAGGTTGTAATCTTGCTTTACCTTCTTGCAAATGCATTTACTCTCCTGCTTAGGTAAAGTCTCCAGACTCTCCTTTGACTCTTTGTCCAATCTGCTGTGATGTCACAGCCTAGGGAACCTCTGAGAACCCGATTGAACACTTTTGGGAGGAGGAAGAGGAGAGAGAGAGAGAGAGAGAGAGAGAGAGAAAGAACAAACAGTATTTTAGTATTAGTCTGAGAATAGTTTGTCCTCAGTGACATCTGAAAAAATCTTGAGCAGTGTCAGGGCTTCAGACTACACCCTGAGAGTTACCATTCTCAATTACTTAGCATTTAGGTAGCATTTTAAGTGCTTAAAAAAAATTGCATCCTCAATGGCAGCATCTGTTGATGTGTGGGTATGGATGGGGGAAATCTCACAAGACCCCACCCTCAGATGAAGAGCTATAGGCAATTAATATCTGCTGATTAATCAATCAATATTCTCCAGGGATAATGTAATTCTGTTAGGTTATCCAGTCCCTAGTGGTTAGCCTTAAACACATATGCATAGGAGCAACACTAAATGAATTCAGTAGATTCTATCTGTCTGTCTATCTATCTATCTATCTATCTATCTATCTATCTATCTATATCTACTATCAGGTTCTATCTATCTATCTATTTATCATCTTCTGTCTCTCTATTATCTTCTATTTATCTATCATTTATCTATCTCTGCATATGTATTTATATATGTATAATAATTAAAGACGTTATTTAAGGAGGAATGGGGAAGGAAAGCATAAAGACTTGAGAGGAAAAGGAAGGAATAGAAATGATGTAAATACAGTATTTATGTATGAAATTTAAAATATATATATAATTTTAAAGTAAGCAAAAGGCAAGAAGAAAGATGTGCCCTATTTTAATATTTTTAGTTGTATTTTTCATTAACTACTTAGGTTAGCATTCAAGATAATGGGCTTCATCATGGCATCTTCATACATATGAATTGTGGTTTTGCTTGTTCCTCTCCACTTTCAGGAGATGGTTTTCTCCTTCCACCCTGCGGGTTCCAGGACTGAACTCAGGTCATTGTACTAGGGGACATGCACTTTTATCTACTGAACTGTCTCACCAGCCTACTGACATTTGTTTTCTAGTAGAAATTTTCTAGGATTCATTTCTCCTTTCTTTCATTATTTGAGACAGGGTCTTGCTATATAGCCCAGGCCAGCCTTGAAGTCACTATGTAAGGACTAACAAAATGCCGCAGTGGGTAAAGGAGCTTCTTGGAAAGCCAGGCAACCTGAGTTTGATGTCCAGAACCCATAAAAAAGTGAAAAGAGAGAACCAAGTCTACAAAGGTGTCCTCTGACCTCTATATGTGCCAATTACTAACCAACACTAACTAAAATTAAAAAGAAAGTAGGCTATGATGGTCCTCTTGCTTCAGCTTCTAGGTTGCCATGACGACAGGCACTTACACTATGCTCAGTTTTCTTGCTGCATAATTTATTTCCATTTGTCCGCCAGGATGGAGTTGATAATGTGAGTAAATAACTCCCATGTTGCATTGGGCTTTGGGGCCTTCCTTTCCTAGAGCATCTTCTCTCCAGACTCTGTCTCTGGGCAGAGAGTAGCAGCCACGTGAGATGTCAGCATAGTTAATAAGTGCTGACATCTCTCTGAGCTGCTAGAGAGACCCCCATCACTGCAAGGAGGTGGGGAAGGAGGAGAGGAGAAAGCGTGGAGGATAAGCCACACATCAGGTGTGTGGGTAGAATGTTCTCTCAGTCCTGGATTAACTGCTTAGCCATTCTGCCTTCACCGTGATCTGGGAGCAGGGGGTCTATAGTCGTTTTTTGGTTGGTTTGTTATTGCTTTGTCATTTCCTTTTACCCAGAAGTCTATAGATTGTGTTCCTGTTTAATTTCTGTTGCCATGGTTGTTAGTATTTTGCCTGTGGAAGGATGAAACAGGCTGCCACGCTGCCAGGAGGCCATGTTGAGCTTATTGGGAAGAGGTGGGGGAGGGGAGGAAGGAAAGAGAGAGAAAAGATGAGAGGAAGGGAGACGGGTAGGAGAGAGATCCCTGCCACATGTGGGTCTCTTTAAAGGGTGACCGTGTAGACACGTGTCTGAGAAAGTGGTCCCAACACTGCTGAAATCACGCAGCCACACCCAGGACGCAAGCTAGGGCTATGTTTACATGCTAACAATGTTTACATGCAACTTAGGGGATAAGAAAGTATGAGCTCACAGGTCCAAGAGACAGTCCATTATTGCAGGGGAATCTAGGCAGGAGCTTGAAGCAGCTGGTCTTATCCACACTCAAGAGAAGAGAGACGTAAATACAAACGTGCCTGTCAGTGCTCAGCTTGCTCCCTCTATGTAATGTTGCCCAGGATCCCCTGCCTAGGAATTGGTGCTGTCCACAGTGGGCAGGATCTTCCCATATCAATTAGCATAACAAAGACAACCATGGACAGACATATCCATAGACTGCCTTAATGTAGACAGTCTTTAATTATGACTCACAATTCCAGATGATTTTAGAATGTGTCAAGTTGACCATTAAAACTAATTATCAGGGGTTGGAGAGATGGCTCAGCAGTTAAGAGCACTGACTGCTCTCCCCAGAGGACCAGGGTTCAATTCCCAGCACCCACATGGCAGCTCACAACTGTCTGTAGTTCCAGTTCCCAGTTCCAGGCAAACACCAAAGCAAATAAAATAAATAAAGTTTTTTTTAAAAAATAAAACTAATCATCATGTTGGACCTGGTGGAGCATGATTTGATCGCCAACACTCAGCAGTCAGAGGCAAGTAGCCCCTGAGGTTAACTCAGCTAGTTCCAGGCAAACTAGACTTACAGTTGATACTCTGTCTCAAACAAGTAAAACCTAAAGCACCACAACTTGCATCACTATTTTAGATGTTTAAAGTTTCAATTTTACTTCAATTTTTTCCTTTTAGTGGACCATCCTTTATGCCCGAAATTATCCAGCCATAGTAGCCTCTTGTAAACCAGTTTCTACTTGCTTAGGGAAACCACAGCGGACCAGAGAGAAGAGGAGTCAGCTGACTTTCAGCTCATGTTCAAGCACTTCAGAGAAAATAAGGTGGAAATAGCCAGCGCCATCACAAAGCCATTTCCTTTCCTTATGAGCCTCCGAGACCGCGGCTTCATCACTGAGCGCAAGTTTCAGGTGAGTGAGGAGCATGACCTCATCCTGACAGTAGGCCCTGGGCTATATTACTCTAAACCTCTGGATGCAGCCAACAGGCTGAAGGGTCTCCAGGGAGGAGGGAGTCTCACTTCTTGGGAGTCAGAGGGTGACAGGAGAAGCAGGCATCCCAGAAAACTCCCATATCCGTCTCTGCTGTAACTGAGGCTGACAGCGGATGGATATCAGTGGGAGTGTTCTAAAGGGCAGAGCACCCCAGGGTTCCTTGTGCAATGTAACAGCAGAAACTAGATACAGGTGAACACATCAAGCATTGCCTCCTTACAAAGCCTACTTATTCCAAATCCGGAGCCTGAGAGGTCTGAAAGTCACAGGCAGTTGGGTCACGTGAGAATAGAACCGGAAGTCATGCTGGCTTCTCTCTCTCCAAATTGTTCCTTATTCTTCAGGTACTGCAGAGACCCTAGAATGTAGTAAAGGTCAGTGATGGGGTCCCCAAGGGATAACGGAGACAAGCTTTATCTTCTCTGTGCATTGTCTTTGCCCTGTGGCCAGGATGCTCACTTACAGAGCAGGTCAGTCTTTGGGGAGTTACTGTCTGGTCCCCAGATAGCCTCTCATGGCCTGTTAGGACCACAGTGGAGCATCTTGGCCTGGCCCTTACAGACACATCAGTTGATTATTCTTCAGAACTGCACCTGTCAACTGTGTGTCAGCATCAGAGATGCTCCCGGTTAAGCATGGGTCTGTTATTACAGAGGACATGTAAGATATCATCTGATATATGCAAAACTCAGACACTTCACAAGAAATCAAATGGTGTTTGAACCAATCTAAGCCTCTCTTATAGCCCATTAAATCCATTGTGACATAACTCTTCATTCTATATTTTTAAGGAATCTCAAGAAAGGTGTCAAAACCTGGTCCCAGTGGACAGAGTGGTGTATGACATCCTCAATGACCTACAAAACAAGTTTAGCCTGTCACTTCTGGAAATGATATTTAGCACAACGAATCTGAAGGCCTACCCAGACTTAAAGGAGACTCTAAGGAACTTCCTAGATGGTAATTATAGCTCTTATTTCCTTCAGGGAATTCAAGACCATTTCATTCATTCATTCATTCATTCATTCATCACTCATTTATTTTTTGATTGATAGTTGACATATAATTTACTGAGGGACTATGACATGCCAGGCACAGGGGAATGTAGGAAATACACACGACCCATATAGTCAGGTGCTTACCCATAGGCCAAATAACTCAGAGAAAATTGCTCAGCCAGGACCCAAGTTTCATGCTATAAAACACATTTGAATGGTGAGTTTTCTTAGAAAGGCTTTCTGATACTTGTAGACATGTCCAACAATAAAAATAAGTTTCTTGATTAGAAAATTTATCATTTGTTAGACTTCTACACCAACTTCCTTCTTTGAAATAGAGAGAAATCACAGGAGAAGCCCACCTGGCCCCCCCCCCCCCCCCCCCCCCCCCCCCCCGACACTAGAGCGGCCAGTATGTGTAGGAGGGTAGGCTTTTAGAGCCAAGGGGCTGGCATGTCACACGAATGTGAAGTCATCAGGTCCTGGGTAGAAAGCAGCTTCTATAGCTCCTTCTGGTCTCCTGTGGCCTCACCTTTCCAGCTCCCCTACTTCTAAAGGACTTTCCTTTCTAGAAGGTTCTTGTGAAGAATGTTTTTAGTTTCTTGAGTGTGTTTTCCTTCCCCCTCAGGTCCTCTGTGTCTAGCCTCTCCATCACCTTGAAATGCAGCTCTGAAGGTCTTGAGGTGGTGTTTCCCTCCTCACTTGCCACCTGAGGGTCACTGGCAAACACTTGCTGTGTTCCCTCTCAGAAGGCAGTTTTTCATTTCTCCCACCCATCCTGCTTGGGAAAGCAGTGCTTCAGGGCTGTTCTTCTCTGTAACCACAAGGCTTCCCGCACTCAGTTCAAGCAAAGTCTATTTCTCTCTCTCCCTCCATTCCTCTTTTCTTTCCTCAGTCCTTAAAAGATGCTGACTTTTGCCCTCCTCCCTCTCTCCCTCCCTCCTTCCATCTCTCTAAAAATTTCTTTCCCCACAGAAACCCCCTGCCTTTCCTGTCACAGTTTATAAAATATTTCCTGCCTTTGCTTTAATCTGAAACTGGTTGTTACTGTCCTCTGACAATTTGGAAGAGATATGTAGCCAAAGGTTTTTTGCTGTCCTGTCTGGCTCTTCTCAGTCCTGTGTGGATTCTGATTATAATTCAGAGGCTTAATATTAATTACAAATGTTTGATCTATGGCTCAGGCTGTTACTAGCTATCTCTTGCATATTAATTTAACCCATTTCTATTAATCTATATATTTCCCTGTGGCTGGTGACTTACAGCTACTTTCACATCTTGCTTCTTGGGCAGCTGGATCTCATCTCCCTGACTCCATCCTTCTTCTCTATTTTTTTTTTTTTTTTGGTTTGGATTTGCCACCTGGCTGTAAGCTGTCTTGCCATAAGCCAAAACAGTTTCTTTATTAACCAGTGGCAGCAACACTATTTACAGCATCTAGAAAGACTATCCTATAGCAGAGATACAAACCATGATTGCTGCCTCCCCACTGCCTGTCTGTCTCTAACTTTCTGGAGTATCAAAAGGGCTAAAAGACTGCACAGAAACACCAGAGTCCAGTGTGCACCTGGATGTATAACTGAGATGTGGCCTAGCCTACAATTGAGATCCTAGTTGTTTTATACCCTTCTCACTGGTTCATGTCCACTCCTATTACCTGATCTGCAAGAAAACAGAAGCCTAGCCTAGGTTCAGCACCCATGCAAGCCTTAAACAGGCTAGTTATAGTTTGCCAAAACCTTGTTTTTATATTGAGTCATTATTCAAGAAGTTTCCACAAATGGATTCATTTGTCTCTACAAGCTTGAGAATTAAGAGGGGCAAATTCTGCTTCATTCCATTTTTACATGTTAACTAGATACATAGGTATATATAACTTTATCAAGCCAAAGTAAAGCAGGAGCAAAGGACTAGCATGCTTTAGGACACACTGTGGTGGTGTTGTGTGAGGCTGACAGAAGTTTGAGGTGGCCAGACTTGCTGAACCACCTTAGGGAGACCTTAGGGACTGGTGGAGTGTGCCAAGCCAGATACAAAGGAAAAACCCAGAGATAATAGAATTGGAGCCTGTCACATGGGGATAAGAGCTCTAGAGCCAAAGGAAGCTCAGAGATTCAAGTAGAACACTGACGGGCATTGAGATCACCAAGGAAGAACAGGACCCAGGCACGCGTGATGCTTTCTATTCTAGAGGAACAACATCAGAGACCAAAAGATGAAAAAAAAAATGTAATAGGAGTGAGCCGAGAGAAAAGAGACAGAGCAAGACTCTGGGTGGGTGGGGGTGAGTATCTCAGATGAGGTGAAGAAATTCACTGTGTGCTGAGCTCCAGAACTCTCTAAGAGTGCTTGGAGGTCTCTGCCTCATCACTGTCTGATTTGGTCATTGTCATGTTTCTCTTCAGTTTCCCACAATCACAGGACTCTTCAGAGGATGAATGGAAGGGAGTCTGAAGAGAGGCCCAGACTGCCAGCGTTTGCTGGGGAAGGTGATTATGTTTTAGATTACAAATTACCCCACTGATACTGTTTTCCTATCTTTACCCTTCTCTCTTTACTTCCTAACACACACACACACACACACACACACACATGCATGCACTCACACATGCACACATGCACGTACGCATGCACACTTCTCCACATACAAGGTTTTTTCAGCTTGTGGTTGCTGTCCCAGTGGGAGACAGGAAGGGAAGGAGGGTAAGTCTCTTAAAAAGAGGAATCTCTGGGTTATTAAGTGATACAAAGTCATAAAAATTAAGATTAGAGGCAAGGCAGGAGATTCATAAGCATACTTGAGCTTATCTAAATCAATATGGCTTTATATAGTTATATGCTACTTAATGATGGTGATAAATTTCTGAGAAATGTGCCATGAGATGAGTTCTTCATTGTGTTGATACTCTACAGTGCCCTACCACTAAAGATTCCAGCTATCAGATCACTGGTCATATCAAGACTATATGATGTCTGTCTTTTATGTGGTCCATCCTGGACTAAAATGTTATTATGTGTCACTTGAATGTATTCTTGAGATGGAGGTGATAAGAAAGTAAAAAATTTAAATATACATTTTAGAGATCATATAGGAACAATGAAATGTGACATTAGGAGAAATTAGTGAAAGGGGGTATAAAAATAAATAGATGATTAGAGAAGAGGTAAAACCTTGTATATAGGGAAAAAGACAGAAATGGAAAGATGGCAATGATCAGCAAGAGAAAATCAAATCAATAAGCTCCATAAATAGATGCATGGTGTAGAGACAGCATTGTGGGAAGATGGTGTTGGAGATGGGGCCAGGCAAGCTGATCAAAAAGGCTGGCAAATCTTGGAGGTTTAAACATGCTCACTCTTGGGCAGCAACTTGATACTCTGTCAGCCTCCAGCCTGTTCACATCAGCTATGTACTCAGGTCATTTGCAACTGTCAATCATGTTTTTTTTTCTCTCTTCAATGATACAGGAACCTTCTTTACAAGTGTTTGGAGGAGTAAAATCAGAAGTACAGAAGGTAAGACCCATTTTAATGACCTATTTTCTAAGTAGCTTTCTTTCTCTGTCATCACAGAGAAGAACCTTCATACTTTTAACCTCCTTTCTTGTTCACCAATTGATCATCCATGAATCCACTCACTCGTATACAATACAACCATCTAGATATGATTGCATTTACTGCCAATCTAAGCATCTATTTATTCATCTACCCACCTAGCCATTAACTCAACCACATACCAATATAACCATCCATCTACCCGCCAATCTATCTATCTATCTACCTACCTACCTACCTACCTACCTATCTATCTATCTAGTCTATCTGTCTGTCTGTCTGTCTGTCTGTCTGTCTGTCTATCTATCTATCTAGTCTATCTGTCTGTCTGTCTGTCTGTCTGTCTATCTATCTATCTATCTAGTCTGTCTGTCTGTCTATTCATTCACCCACCCTTCCAACCATCTATTCCTTTCTTTTTTCCCACCCCTCCCTGCAGATGTCCAGATTATGTTCAGCTTTTGAATTTTTTTCAGGAGACACAAGCAGTACGAAGTCTAGATTCAGGTTGGTTGAGACTCTCTTGAGTATAGATCACACATCAAGAAAGGGAAGCCAAGACCTCTAGATGGAGCCATCAAATCTGGAGCTCTGGGTGATTGTCAGTCTTACCTAAATAGACATGGGATCCTAATATTACCATCTGGGGCACACTCTTGAGGAGGACCGGTCACTTTCAGGACTTTCCCCTTGCTTGGGCTAGTGTGAACATGATGAGTACATCTGAAGTTGAGAAAACTCTTAGGGAAGACTTGTGATGAGGACTTGGCAAGAGAACATCTCCTTTGTCCACAGTGAGCAAAGACTTTTCATGACATGAAAGAACAATCAAACAGAATGCAGAGAAAGAAAAGAAATGAAATGTGTAGATTCAAATTTAAGTTGGAAAACTCAGAAACAGCAAGCTAACTAAAGAGGACAGATGGAGCTAGAGAAATTCAAACAGTGGATGGAAAAACAACTAATCTCAATAATAAAACAAGGTGCAGAGTTTAAAATGTGCTGAAAAGTATGTAAAGGGGAGATGCTATTGATTGATAGTGTACAGGAGTCATCGGTCCTACACAGAGAAAAGATAAAGGAGAATGAATTAAAAACCAGTAGAAGGTCGCTTACATGGTGTTTGCTGCCAAGCTCCATAACCTGAGTTTGATCCTCCAGGGCTCACAAGGAAGGGAAGAGCTGATTCCTGGAAGTTGCCATGTGATCTCCATGTATGTGTCATGGCATGTGAGACACTCTCCCATCCCCAAATAAACATAACAACAACAACAACAGTAACAAAATTTTAATTCAGTTGAGAGCCTTATTTATCTTCAAGGAAGAGAGAGAACAGATGGAGATATCAAAGGGTCTGAGTTACTAGCCAAAACCAACTGCAGGCTTAAGGTGAATGAGTTTTCAGATTGTGACATCCTCAACTTTTAAAGTGTATTGGAAAACATGCAAGAGTAATTGGTCTCTCCCAGCATTCTTATCTGCCCCTGTCTGTAAGCTAATGATTCACAAACATGAACCCCAGACTTGCCTGTCACCCTCATGATAGGCCTGAATATCTTCATGCAGCTCTCCCAGAGACTCCTTTATCCAGACGTCTTTCAAGAACTGCAGTGTGAGACATTTGCAAAGTTGCACAAGATATCTGTCTTTACAGCAAGCCTGCTTCCTCTGCTGGTGTCTCTGTTTCAGCATGGGACACTCTTCCTCCATTCTCAAGCAAGGTTGTTAATGACTGGCCCACCCCATGTAAACCACTCTTCCACATGTCACCCTCATACATTTTTTTTCCAACAGAAAAATCAGATCAGATCTCCCTCTCTTTTTATTTTTATGTGAATTGGTGTTTTGCCTGCATGTATAACTGTGTAAGGGTGTCAGATCTTGGGATTACAGACAGTTGTTAGCTGCCGTGTGGATGCTGGGAATCCAACTCAGGTCCTCTGGAAGAGCAGTCAGTGCTCTTAACTGCTGAGGCATCTCTCCAGCCCCCAGATATCTCTCTTAATTTATGTATGAATGTTTTGCCTGCATCCATCCATCCATCCGTCTGTCTATCTATCTATCTATCTATCTATCTGTCTCTATCTATCTGCACCACATACTGGATTAGTGTCCAAAGATGTCAGAAGAGGGTGTCAGTCCCTTGGATCTGAAGTTGCAGACTGTCGTGAGCTTCCATGCAGCACTGGGAATGGAGCGTGAGTCTCCCAGAAGAGCAGCAGGTACTCTTAACCACTGAGCCATCTCTCTAGCACCCACCCCTTCACATACACATCAAATCTCTTATTTTTACCTTACGACTATAGCAACAGCCCTCAGTCCCAGATGCCTTTTCTCACTTAGTCCTGTTTCATCAAACTCATTCTTCCTAACTCTACAAGACCCTCAGATATGCAGTTGGCATAGTTTACTTCCCTTTAGCTTAATTTCCTGCTGTAATAAGAATCGAGTTCACTTTCCCTCCCTGAAATTTCCAACTTCTGTCTGCTTCTTGTTCTTCAAGAGAATAGTTTGTATAAAACTTTCTTAGTTACTTTGATTCCTGGTTCTTCTAGATCCTTTGCCTTTTGTGGGCAATGGGGAACTACTCATGCGTCTTGTTGGGAATGACCCGATTGTTATGGGCAGAACATGTGAATTCTTTATTCATGTTGAAGTAGTCATTAATGGGGAATAACAGCACCATGCATGTCATATGTTCAAGGTCAATGTTGTCATTTTGATCCCCTGTATTCCTTATTTTTTTATATTCCCCAAACTTCCTGCTTCTGCTTGAGCAAACTGGGGTCACTCTGCATGGTTTATTGTATTCTTGTTTTCCTTCAGCATCCTGTAGTCCTGGACTTTACCAAATGAATGATGAAGAGACAGAGGAGGTGCCCAGCCTTCCACAGTGCAATGGAGGAGGTGAGTGAGCCTTCATTTTGCCAGTCAGTTCGTGAATCTGCAAGAGAGAAAGTCCCTCCACTTATCTTGTTCTTTACATTCTCAGAGAGAAGAAATCATAGATAGAGCAACCAGAGTCAGAAATAAAGGGAAATGAGATGTGCAGGCAGGAAACAGATAGGTGGCCACTCTTGTGCCTCTGGTGACAGAAGGAGCCATGCCAGCCTTCACCTCAAAACAGAGACATCCATTCTAGGAGACACTAAGCCAGCTTGACCTTCCTGGTGTCTCCGATGGCTCTCTGGCTGTGATTTTCCTTGGCCATCTGAGTCCATTGAGTCTTTTTTTTCTACAGAGGAAAGCAGTTTCGAAGAACAAGCGTTTGATGGACAAGGGCCCCAGGATGACTTATCCTCATCAGTGCTGAGACCTATAGAAGGTGAGCAAGGGGAGCACTGTGTGGTCTGCAGGCTTGTGGGGGCTGAATTCTGAGCTGGCATTTCCTGCTCTGTATACGTCACAATGAAGAGATGTTTATGCCCTGTCTACTGGAAAATTCAGGGAGGTATGAAGGAATGTTATTGATGGTTAGGTGCTCACATATTGCTTTAGTATGAATCTGCTGGACCAGACAACACTCATCACCTTTGACTTTTCACAGCCACAAAGGCCACTGAATCCATAGGACAATTTCTTGCTCTTATTTCTTAATCTCCATGGAAACCAAGAAGTTTATAGTTTCTATGCAGGTTGATCATTTTTTCTTGTGTTTTTCACAAACTTATTACAGTGCTCAAAGAGGATTAGAGAGCTGATTCAGCTGTTAAAGACAAGGCTCACAACCAAAAAAATTATAAAGTGCCCAAAGACCAAGTACTGTATTGTCTGACTGATGTAACTTATTGAAACCCAAAGCTATGTGGTCAATATATTACATGTTATTTGGACTATACACTTTCCCTACAGTTTTTGATATTTGTGTCATACCTTTATTCTTAAAACTCTTAAGACTTTGTCAAGTGGGGAATCATTATAGTTTTAATTCTCTAGAAATACAGGAGTAAATAAGATGCTGGTGTGTTTCAGAGCTTGGCAAGGATGAGAGATTAGAGATCAAGTTTCTGGATGATTCCACCTAGGCTCTAGGTTCAATGATGCTAGTGGTTGATTCCCATAATCTGAACACAAAATGCAAGTCTAAGGTTTTTGGCTTAGACCCAGGGGAGGCTGCAAGGGTCCAGTCGAAAGAGGTTTTATTTAACCAATAGGGACTCTTAGGGAGAGCAGAAGCAAACCCATCACAGAGAATTAGAAAGTATGTGAATGTTGTATTACATGAGATAGGGGAGCCCCAGAAGAAGTGAGCTAGAAAATACTAACACAATGGCAATGTAAAATGCCGTGCATACTGCAAAGGTGAACACAGATGAGAAAGAAGGCAGTAAGTGCCAGGGAGAGGAAATCCAGAGAGTGAGTGAGAGGCACAAAGACCTTCCCAAATAGTACTAAAAATGGAGCTGTTAAGAGAAGTAGCTACCACATGGCATTAACCGAGTTGTTTGACCAAGAAACAGATATGCTTGTGAGTCCCAGTCTCTCTTATGGAACACTTGATGTGCAAGCATCAAATGTAGCAATTGCTAAATCTTCATAAGTGGCTGTTGGGGACGAGTTGATTTCTAGAGGGTGAGTGTGGCTTTTATAGATCGGTGGCTGTCAGAAGCATGACAATATGAATGGTTGGTTTGTACAAGCCCATTTGCTGGACTCATAGTTAGGATTATTCTGGTTAGGTCCTCTTTATATGGTCAAAGAATAATGCATCTCCCTAGGAGTAACCTCTAAACATTTCTTTTTTTTTAAAAAAAATATGTGTATGCGTGGGTGTCTAAGTATGGTTTTGTGCATGTGAGGAACTTCCAGAGGCCAGAAGAGAGTGTCATATTCGGAGCTAGAGTTACAGGCAGTTGTGATCCACCTGATACGAGTGCTGGGAACCCAAACTAAGATCCTCAGGAAAAGCAGTATGAGGTTTTCACTCCTGAGTTATCACTCCAGCTCTGGTACAGGAACTTATAATTCTTAGTTTCTCCTTTAGAAGTCCACAACTCAAAGCTTGCACCAGAATATTGTTCATCTCAAAAATATCTTTTCCGTAAAAGAACACTGAATACAAAATCCCAAGTCTACATCACTGAATAAGAGTTATAGATCAGTAGTTTGAAAGAATTATGTCTGTGGAGAGAAATAGAAAAGAAATGTTAAGATATTTTTTTAAAACAATTATTGACTTAAACATTTTTTTATAAAGTATCTTTTGATATTATTATTTTCCCTTCCCCAATTCATCCCAAATCTTCTCCATATTCCTACCCACACAGTTTCATGTTCTTTTCTTCTTTCTCCATCCCTCCCTCCCTCCTTCCCCCCATGTGCCTGTCTTATTTTCTCTCATAAAATCAAAACAAACAAGCAAACAAAAACAACTACTCGTGGGCATGAGGCCTGTCCTTGAATGTGGCACTCCACTGGAGAAAAATGATTTTTCCTTTTTCCACAGTAGCAGCTGCAAACAGCTTCTTGGTTAAAGGTGGGACTTATGCCCACCTTTCCATTGTCCTGGGAGAAATGTTAGAATGCTGAATAGCTCACCCAGATGGTAGAAAATTGCCCAGTGTTTTCAACTCACAATGAATTGTTGCCCTCACGGTATCATAATGGTTAAAGGCAATTCCAGCATAAAGCCTGGTCAATAGTCACCAATGTCCATCACTCAGAGGTGACTGGACAAGCTGTGGTCATGAGCAACAGGCCTGTGCCTCTCATGATTTGAACTTATACTCTTAGAGCATGGCCTATACTTTAATGTTCAAACAGAATTCAAGACTTATGATAATATGAGATAATCCAGTGTAACTTGTTGATAAAAGAATATTTTTAAAATTATGAAGGCCTTTTCAATTCTTGTGCTCCCAAAGAATGGCTCTAAAAATTCAATAAAATCAACCATAGGAAGACAATGTCCAAAAGGATTGATCCTCATTTTTCAGAAGTCTTTTTAGAAAATTTTTATTTATTTATTATATATACAGTATACAGAAGAGGATACCAGATGTCATTATAGATAGTTATGAGCCACCATGTGGTTGTTGGGAATTGAACTCAGGACCTCTGGAATAACAAGTGCTCTTAACCTCTGAGCCATCTCTCCAGCCCTTGATTCTCATTTTCTTGAAGGCCCAGTGAATTGTAGAAATCTTCTTCTTTGCCTTGTAATTATTGTGTTTGAGTAATTTTAGATAATATCATTTCTTTGGCTGATAAAGTATAACTAAGAAAATAAAACACATTACTGCCAGACTTTTTTTTTTAACACAAAATTAGAATTTGTTCTTATAAGTTTTTCATCAGCTCAGTAACAGCTGTGGGGAAGTTACATCTGTATTGGGACAGGGACAACATGCAAGTCTTATTCATGGCTTAACAAACTGTGCTGCAAATAAATGTTTAACTAGACATCCATACATCATCTCAGCAGCACAGGTCAGATTTCTGGGCATGCTCAGTTTAGCCCCCTTTTTAGTCTTTCCATAGTCTTACCATGTCAGCCAGGTTGAGCTCTTCTCTGGGCTCTGGGATGTGTGTGGAATTCCTAAAACCAATTTTATACAGTTTTGTTTTGTAAAAGTAAAATCCTGCTCCTTGTGATTGTGGCACTGAGATCCCAGCTTTGTTATGGTTGCTAACAGGCCAGTCAGCTCCTTAGAGCTATTTATTTTCTCTGACAGAATTTACCCTGTATCTTGAAGGAAGCAGGAGGCGTCTAAAACCTTATTTTGCTTCTAGTCTCTTGATTTTTTTTTTGTTTTGCCACCAGCGTGGGGGAAAAAACCCCCCAAAACTTGGTTGCTTGTAAAGGGCTCATTTGATTAGAACAGACCCACCCTGAGGCCTGCTCTCCTTTAAGACCAGCTCAGCCACCTGACCTAAGCTAAGCACAGGAGTACTATCTTGTCATGTTCATAGTTCCCAGGATTATGGAAGAAGCCCTTAGAGAATCATCTTAGAATTTTACTTACCACCAGAGAGCTCAAGACACCCCATAGAAAATTAATGTTTGGATAAATCACTGATCTCAAGTAACATTCCAGGGGTCATCAGGAGACCATGAGTGTACAAAGACAAGAAAGAGCCTTTAGGAGAGACAGAGAGACTACTGTGACTAGAGGAGGCATTTTGGGAAAGGGATAAGGGCCTGCATCGTACCTAGTCAGGGGCTGGTGATTCAGACTGGTCATAATAAAGACAAGTGCAGGGGGACCTCTCAGGACCTCTGAAAGACGTTCGTGTTCACTTAACCTGGCAGTTCCTTTTTTGGACGGATCTCAACCTCAAGGCTGAAGGGGTTTGTTAAAGAAAGCGATGTTCCCCAGAGAATAGTCTGAAATGACAACTATGGGTGGGGACATGGGACACTGGAGACCTTGTCTCTTGTTTCATAGACCTACTTGACATTTTGGAAGTCCCTCTCTCCATTTTTTTTTACATTATATATTTTTATTGTTTAATATAAAAATCCAAAATTGACATGTGAAAGGTTTTAGAACCCATCTGTTATTTTGACAAATTCTCTGAGTATATTGCTTGTTTAAAATCTTGGTTATTTGTTCATTAGTGGTTTTCTTTTTTTATTAATTTTTTTATTATGAATAAAAGTCATATTTTTTATCCATGTATATCCTTGTTCAAGCTCCCTTCCCCCTTCTGCCCCTTCCAGTCACTCTCTCTTCTCCACATCACTTTATCTCCTCCCCAGCAAGGGCAGGAGGTCCTAAGGGCCCAGTGTGGCTTAGTTCAGCATATGCTCCTGGCAGATCCACTTTCCTCACCCCAACATCAAGACTGGGTCAGGTGTTCCTCTGGAGGGAGTGGGATCCAAGGTGCTGGTCCAATGTCTTTTAGATCTCAAGCTGTTCAGTGTTTGTGGTTTGCAGCTTGGACATGCTTTGCTTTTTTGCTTTTTTGTTTAGAGTCCACTAATGAGTGAGTACATCCCCTGCTTATCTTTCTGGGTTTGTGATAACTCACTCAGGAGGATTTTCTCCAAATCCATCTATTTGCCTGCAAATTTTAGGATATCATGTTTTTCCTCACTGCTGAGTAGTACTCCATTGTGTAGATGTACCACAGTTTGTTAATCCATTCTTGAGTAGAGGGGCATCTAGGTTGTTTCTAGGTTCTTGCTACTATGAATAATGTTGCTATGAATATAGCTGAGCTAATGCCATTGGAGTGCGACTGTGCGTCTTTAGGGTATACGCCCAGAAGTGGTATTGATGATCATATCTCCCTCTCCACTGTGATGTGGAATCAGTGAAATTGTGCTCTTTACTAGGTGCCCGAGGTAAAGTCATTATGAGAGTATAAGAAGGAAGTGTGAGTTCTGTTCTGATCGATTGTGGCTTTGAGAAAATATCCCCATAGTCAATGGAAAGAGGATGCTTGTTTGTAAGGGTGAACAGTGTGTTACCATGTGTGGCATACTGGTGTTCTTGAGGGAAACAGAGGCTAAAAAGAGACATGTGATTATTTATGTGACAGTAGTTGACCGAAAGTTATACACACAGTGAGAAAAATAACGTATTTTACAAACAGACAAGCCACTATGTGTCTCTGTGAATGTCCCAAGATAGAGTAGGACCAAGAATCTTTGCACCGTTGGGCCATAGACTGGCGGGTTTACATTCATTAGCTTTTGAGACTGGGTTGGCCTGGGGACTTAGACCTTTGTTTTTATCTATTTGGTTTTTCTTTTTTTTTTGGGGGGGGGGTAGGCATTATTCTCTAACATTCAGAAAGAATGGGATAATCAGGAACAGACACAAGAAAAGAGACTTTAAAAGTTGGTGAAGCAAGAATGGACACAGACTATTTGCTAAGTTTTGTATCTACAAATCAAGATTTCAATTGCTTTACATCAAATACCACATTCATCTTTAACTATCATACCTCAGAAATAAAAGCATAATGGGAACAAGTTACTGTTGAGACTGAGTCTCTTGGCTTTGGTTCAGGACACTATCTGAGCTGTGCACAAGAGATCTAGAATTTACATTCACAGGGTGCTCCTACCAAGTCTACAGATGATCTTGGTGGGAACACCATACTTAGAAGCTAGTGATCATCACTCCCATATCTGAAGCTCAAAACTTGCTAAGTAAAGGCCCTGATGGGAGTGAGGGCAGACACCTGTGCAAAGCACATGGCTCCTACAATAAAGATCATAGCTCGATTCACCTGAAGCTTTGAGAAGTAGGTGATTCAGGGGCTGTAGATTTTGCAAAGCAGAAGCACTTAGCATAGGCTGCTATGAAACCACCATCCAAATGTTTGGAGGGTGGCTGCTCCTGATTGGTTGGGCTTCAAATTTGAATTGCTGCCTCTGATTGGCTAGATTTCTGAAGCATGGTTAGTGATTAGGTAATCATTGGCTAATTTGGGATGGGTTCGATGCTAGTAAAACTAGCAAAAATTATCATTTACTGTTTTCAAAGAACAGTTTTATTTTTCATCATAGAAAATGAAAACTTTAAAAATTACAGCAACATGTAACAAATTAAAGGTGAAAAAATGGAAAACAATGTACATGGTAGAAAGAAAATAGTGCCATTGGATCCTGGGTATGATTGCTAGTGCAGATTTGTTTGTCTCTTAGGGTTCATTGTTATTTGTTTGTCTCCCCAGATAACATATCCCCTTTCATGCAGGATCTAGTTTGCTGTACAGTTAGACAGCAGTGGAGCTTTTATTTGTCTCTGTCTTGGAATCCACGGACAGCATTTTTTTGGTTAGGATTATGATTCAGATTGCTAGATCACCAAATGAACAATGAAAGGGTTAGAAGAGTTTGCTTCTAACTTGCTGGTCCATGACAGATGAGGTGACCATGCCCTAAAATAATCACACAGATGTTGTTCTGAGAAAAGGAAAAAGACCAGAGAGAAAAAAAAAATTAAAAAGAGGAACTGAAAGTCAGACAAAAGGAGAATGTAAAAATATTTTGAAGGAATAAGAAATGGGGGTAGACCAATAAAGATATAAAAAGGTCATGTATCAGAGGCTTAGGATCACAATAGGAGACCACAGTTCAAAGTTTGCTTGGGCTAGAGTGAGTTTAAAACCATCCAGGAAAATTAGTTGGCACCATGTCTAAAAATGAAACATAAAAATAAATGTGAGAGTGTAGCCCAGTGGTAGACTGCTTGCCTAGCATGAGTGAGACTCTGAGTTTGGTCACCAGTATTGCAAAATTAAATAACAAATCAATACTCACAATGTTGACCCAGAGGCAGAGCAATCCACAAGTGAAAATGAGGCATGTTCCTGTGTCATGTGTTCCCCAGCACTCATGCCAGAAGACCCAGAAGCAAGGATGGAAAGCAGCCAAGCAGGTAACTAATAGTTAAGGTTATACAAGGGTCATGGGATAGGCATGACTCAGGGAGTATACAGGCTCCAGCTTGTGGTCCAGTTTATCCCTGAATCCAGTTCTTTGCATTTGCCTCTTGGGAGCAGGAGAGAACAAGAAAACTTTACAGAGCCACATTTAAGAGGATGGGGTCAGTTAATCACATGTGGATGAAGTAGAAAAAAATGCACTCTTAAAACTGGCACTTATCTTGTCTGCTCTCTTGATATACTGAATAGCACCCATTTTCCCCTGCTACCCAGACAGCAGGTAACTGTCTGCAGATAGATAATGATGTTGCTTTGCCATGGCCTTAGAAAAGACCCTACCAAATGTAATCTGGCTGCTGGTGAGGATGAAAGAGTTCAGGTCAACTATTCTCAACCCAGCGTATATTTCCAATCACAGTCCTCAAGTGTGTCAAATAACTAATTAGAGCTTAATAATTAGAGAGAATATTCTACAAATTTCTTATTTTATCTGTGCAAAAATGTGCTAAGATTTAAAATGTTCCATTGGGTGTTGGGAACCAAAAGTACCCAAGGCCCTGGATTCCTAGTTCTTAGTTAAATAGTCTTGGGTTCTTCTAGAAGGAGGAAAGGAAGAAATGACAGTCCAAGCATTGATATAAGCAAGGTCTTTACAGTGTGATGGGTCCTAAGATTTGTAACTTCTCTTTATTGTTTCTTCCCTCATTGTCATGTATTGTTTTCTAGATACTGCGGAGACTGGAAGCAACACTACTAAAAGAAAACCCATAAGGAAGAGAAGTAAGAAAACACATGAGCATTTACATTCATTTGGTGTGACTGATAAGTTATTTACTGCTAGAAATTATTTATGGTTGCTGTGTGTGACAATGAGGTAGACTATATGGTGACCTCTACTGAGTTCCTCCTTGCCCTTGAACCTGTGATCTCAATGTCAAAGACATTTTACACACATATGCTTAAGCTAGGAACCTTGATGGGGGGCATTGTCTTTGACGGTTGGTGTAGGGGTAACCACTCTGCTTTTATGGATCTAAAGAAGTGGGGAACCTTCTTTAGTGATGGAACATGCCTTTAATTCCAGCACTTAGGAGGCAGAGGCAGGCTGATCTTTATAAGTTCAAGGTTAGCCTGGTCTACAGAGGGAGTTCCAGGACAGCCAGGACTGCTTCTCAGAGAAACCCTTCTTGAAAAATAAACAAATAAACAAACAAAAAAGTGGGAAACCTTTCTCAAATGCAGAGAGAAAAAAGACAATGGAGGAGTAGTCAGAAGGATGCAGTACCTGTGAGTCTGAAGATGTAGGAGGGCACCCAGGAAGGTGGGTGACCTTAAAAACCTGGAAAAGGCAAGGAAATATATTTTCTATAGGAATGGATGAAGGGCTGTGGACACCTTGACTTTAGTCCACATCAGATGTCTAACTGAAATAATTGTTGAGTAAACTTGTGTTGTTTGAAGCTACTGAACACTTAGTAATTTGTTCTGAGAGAAGTAAAAAGTGGTACATAATTTTGAATAGTCAGGAACTATGAAATAGTGGCCATGACAGTATGAGAGTGGTCTCATAAGATGGTATTGTTGTGTGGAATTGCAGTCAACTTAGTCTGTAAATACATTGATGACTCATAGTGATGTAAGAGCCTAACAATAAATTTCTCAGAATGTACCCCATTGACAAGCAATGAATGAGTTTGCTAAATATGGGATATGATTTGTCCACATTCTTAAATATTCAGAAGTAGCAATGAAATTAGGCAATGAGATGAGACTGGGGAATTTACTTATTTATCATCTGTATTTTTTTTATTTTTTTGAGACAGAGACTCACTGTATAGCCCTGGCTGCAATGTATAGACCATGCTGGCGTTGAACTCATAGAGATCTGCTTGCTCCTGTCTCCTGAATATTGGGTTTAGAGGCAATCCTTGAGGATTGCTGGACCCTTGAGGAGAAATTTCAAATGTTATGGAAGAAAAGTCTTGGAATGCCCAAGCAGTGAATTGAAAGATTTAATGAGGACTCAAGAGGAAGTGGAGAAAATTTCCATTTACTTAGTTTATACCCTTTCGAGTATTTGAATATATGGATATTAACTAGGGCTCAATGTCTTTTGCAGTTCTTATTTAAGAAAAAATTTATAGGGAAAGGCACAAATCCTAGGCATACCCTTTGATGAATCCTGCTAATTGTATTATTTTTACAAAAAATATTATTGAGACACAGAATATGAGCATGGGCCTGTGAAGGTTTTCTATGTACTCTCTGCCCCCTACCTAACAAGGCAGCCACTTATTGTTCAAGCATGATTTAATTTAGGTTGATTTTTAAGTTCTTAATAAATAAGATTTTCCAGCATGTTCTTTACTGTAAAGTTTCTGTCTCTCCACAGAATGCTTTTGTGGTTAGCTCACACTGAGGAACACAGTGCCCATTGGCTTCCTTTTATTGCTAAGGAATGTATACATTGTTTGAATAGCCCAAATTTGTTTACATGTTTTCCAAATGCTGGACTCCTCAAAATTTCCAGCTTGAGATATTAGGAAGATGCTGTTAGGAACATCATTATAGAAGTCTCTCTATGGCTCCATACTTTCATAAGCTTACAGAAGCATCTAGGGGTGACATCTGGTATATAAGCTAGATGCCTTCTTGTCCCTCCACTAAGATACACAAGGACTGTGATTTGAAACAGGCTAGGTAGGTACTGCACACACAGGTCTATGTGGGGATTAAAGAGCACAGTATGAAACACAAATTCTAGTTGCTATTTAATGAAAACTCAGAGTCAGATATTGGGGAAAAGCTGGAATATCAGAGAGAGGAAACAGATCAGTCAAATCTCACCCAGGCAAATTCTCAGGGTAAAAGCTGTCTTTAAGAGTCCTCAGCCTGGCTTGTTGCTTCTACAGAATACATCAGTGTCTGCTTACTCCTGCCTTAAATATCTTCTTTGCCTAGTTGTTTCACTTCTGGGTTCAACTCTGCATCATAATCCTAGAGTTAGGATTAAAGGTGTGAGCTACTACTCTTTGGTAGTTAGGCCTTGAACTCACAGAAACACAGAAAGATCTCTGTTTCCTGAGTTACAGGATTAAAGGCATAGGCCACCACTTGGTCTTTCCTTACTTGGATTAAAGTGTTTCAAGAAGACCTGTTCATTGAAAATATATCTGTTTTATCTTGAAAGATGTATCTAATATGACTATAAGCTTGATTGTAATGTCTAACCACTAACTTGCATTTTTTTATATCTTAATTTGTTGGTAATAATAACTTTCATGGACTGGTAATTTGTATTACATTGTTAGATGAACTGTATAGGTAGAATACCTTGAACAAGCATAAGAAATATGTACAGTAACAAAATTAATCTTAACTTTATATCAATAAACATAATTTGTATATAATATACAAAAAATCCAATCCAATGCAAAATATTTAAAGCCAGTAATTGCTTTTTAAAAGTAGATTCAATAATTTACCCTTATATTCTATCATATCTGTATCCCCCTTTTCGTTTTTTCTTTCATTAAAACAAGAACTCTGTATCTAATCTCTCATGTTTAGCTTTTTTTAACTATAACTAATAACAATTTTTAACCTATTACCCTAAACAATGACAATCATCTGTAACTCACTGAAGGACCAAAAACCACCTACCCCACCTCTTGGGAATGTGAGGACTGTGTTCTTAAATTTACTTCCTGATGTCTGGGGGTGATGGCAACTTTAGGGGATCCTGAAAAGAAGGTTTTGTTAATTGTCAAGTCCTGAAATAAGTAGCTGTATCATTTGTTGTCCAGTCTCTGCATAATGGGAAAGTGCAGGACTTGTCTCAAGTCCTGGCTAGAGTAGTCTGTGGAGCTGGTTTATCTCAGCTAGCCATCTCAAAAATTGTTCTGAGCAGTTTGTAGTCAAAATCCAATCTTTCATTGGTGATTGTCAGTCTAGTAGCTTTGTCACAGTCCATGTGAAATCATTGTTGTGGGGCCCCATCTTCCTTTTGGATACTTCAAAGTTCACAATTAGGCAATGTCATGGTTCACTACAGAAAACTGATAAGAGACTAAAACCCAACACAATGTACAAGAAGCTAAATAAAGCCTTTTTCTATAATTAATTAGTATTGTATATAAATATCAAAATCATGATCAAAGTTCAATATATATAATCTTAAATTTTAATATAAATATTTATTCAGCATAGAATTAGTAACAATAAAATAGTCCCTTATTTTTAGTTATTCTTCTCTCCCATATCAGGTGGCTCTTCTGATATGATACAGAGATTCTGCATTTTTCTTTAACAAGCGTGCTTGGGCTTAGAGAAGGACAGAGCCACACTCCAACTCCAAAGGCAGCCTTAAATCATAATTAAACTGGGACTTCAACTTCTCTTACAAATAAAGACATATAGCTATTAAGCAATGAGATTTTACCCTGTAGAGTATACTGGTACCAAAAGGTTTGATATTCCTTTGCTTGTAAATTTTTTTGTATACCTTCCCTTCTGCTTTAGATATCTAGATCTTTTAATTTTTTGAAGGTGGGTATTTCTAGTTTTCTGTAAAGACAAAAACAAGAACAAAAACCTACTCTAATCCTTTTTTTTTTTTTTTTACAACTTAGAGTTATCAAATCATTTCTTATTTTCATCAAGTTTCTCTGGTTCAAATCGAGTCTTTATTAATTTTGATGGTATCCATAGCTTTTCTTCACTTGTGGAAACAACAGCAAAACCTCTTCCCCAGTGTAGCACATATTCTGGCTTTCATTTTGAGGTCAATACATCTTTGACGTAGACAGGCTGATTTAGCTTAGTTATTTTGTCTATAGTCTAATGCCTTTCAGCAGTTGTTGTTTCTTTCTCATGAGAATTGAGAAAATTTAAAGTTAATAAAGCACTATGTAGTCTATTTCTAGGGGTCTTTGTTATTTATTTCTATTTATTTAGCATATCCTTTGGAGTTTGATTTGATCTATGACTGCTTGCCCTGTAGGATTATATGGTATTCCTGTATGCTTTATATTATAATAAGCAAAAATATTTCATTTTAATAGAAACATATGTCAGATCATTATCAGTTTTAATTTGTACAGGTATTCCCATGATGGCCATAACTTTTAACAAATGTGTGATTACAGAATCAGCCTTTTCTGAACTCAAAGCAGTTGCCCATTGAAATTCTGAAAACATATCTATTGTATGATACACTTATCTTAATTTTCCAAATTTTGTAAAATGAAACACATCCATCTACAAATTTTATTTCTATACATACCTTTAGGATTACTTCTTGCTGGTAATGGAGTTTAGTTATAGAATGAACAAATGGGACATCTTTTTACAATTTCTTTGGCTTGATGTCAAGTGATGAAGAAATCCTTTTTAATCCTTTGCTATTGACATGATGTTTCTTATGAAACTCTGAAGCCTCTAGCACATTTCCTCTTAGTAATTTATCAATTTCATCATTACCCTGTGCTAAAGGACTTGGCAGACCCATATGGGATTGAATGTGTGATATAGAAGGCATGATTTCAGAAGGCAGGGGCGTTCTCTTGAGATTATTCCTAACAAAGTCACTGTTTCTGGGAATGCCGTCTTTACAATCTCTTTTTATGTGACCTTGCCTTCTACAACTGTAACAGTTAATGTTTTGAGATTTTCTTTTATACCTCTAGATATAACATCTTCTACCCAGTTATTATCATCACAGCTATAAGGCTGTAGATTAATTTTATCACAAATCCAGTCCTCCAAGGGTGCCAATCTTATTTTTAACATTCTAATTATTCTTTTATATTGTAAATTAGCATTCTCAGAAGCCAATTGTTCAATTATTATTTGCCTAGCTTCTGAATCAGGTGCCATTCTGCTTACTGCTGCAGTTATCTCTGTAAAAAGTCTGTAAAAGTTTTTTTGAGGGGGCTTTGAATTACTTTTGTGATAGATTCAATTTTCTTTACTCTCTCTTCAATCTAATCCCATGTATTTAATGCTGTCATGTGGCATAAATCCAGGATATGTCTGGGTATGTTCATCATACAATGTTTGCCTTTCTATATCAGCATAATCTCCCTCCTTAAGAAGTTGATCTTGGGATATTTCTATGTCTCTAGCTCTGCTTCTTTGTTTTATTGTTTTAGCTTCCTTCTTCTATCATGTTTTCCACTATAAAAGTGGTCCAGCCTCCAAAACAGCAGTAACTATATTTAACCAGTCCTTAGGGATAATTTGGTTATGTGATGACCAGGAATTTAACAATTATTTTACAAAGAATCAGCCTTGACATGTTTCCCATTAAAAAAAATAATAAATTTGTTATTATTAAACTGCTAATGGTCCCAACAGGCTGGTCTATGACAGTGATGGACTTCTAAGATCACAATGGGGAAGCCAGATTCAGCAGATTTATAATGTGAATCAGCAGATTTAAAGCCCAAGAAGGCTTTAATGTAGGTAGAAGTTTCTGTCCTACCAAGTCCTGCAGCTGTTCAGTCCCAAATAAACACATGAAAGCTTTTATTAATTATAAATGCTCAGACAGTAGCTCAGGCTTTCTACTAACTAGCTCTTACACTTAAATTAATGCCACATGTTTAGCCATGTGGCTTGGTACCTTTCCTCAGTACAGCATTCTCATCTTGTTTCCTCTGCTTCTGGCTGGTGACTCCTGACTCCACTCTTCCTCTTCCCAAAATTTCCCTAGTCTGGTCACCCTGCCTATACTTCCTGCTTGGGTACTGATCCAGTGTTTTATTAAACCAATTCAAGTGTCAAATATTTATAGTGTACAAGAGCACAACACTTTAAAATTCTAAGCAGTATGCCAAAGAAGGTGAGTCAAGGCCCACTTGGGGGTACAAGCCTACCCTCTTTAGGACAAACTCAGTGTTAGCCTCTATTACCAGAGATGGGTGCCACTAAGTCATAGAATTTTTTTCACAGAACTTGCCAGGCATGACTTCTCACAGGGCTGAAGAAATATTCAACCCAGTTCAATTCTGGGTTGAGTTCAGCCAGCTTAATGAGTGGGCACATCTGCTTTATTTCTGTATAGCTGGATTGAGCAGAACTAATGACATCAGGTGACATCGACATCAGCTTATCTGAGCTAACTGAGCTGTGCCCAGATGAATCTTGATGGAATTGCTCAGAAACTGGTTTCTAGGTTGAAGTAGACTGGACAGCTATGTAAGTGGGGTTTGGTCAGGACCACCAGCTAGCTCCCAAATAACCACATAGAGACTTAATATTAATTATAAATGATTGGCCAATAGCTTAGGCTTGTTACTAGCTAATTCTTACATTGTAAATCAACTTATATTTCTTATTTAGTCTCTGTCACATGGTGGTACCTTCTTTCAGCATGGCACATCCTCCTCTCTGTGCCTCCTTGAGATTCCCCCAGACTCCTCTCTTCTTCTTCCCAGAATCATCTTAGTCTGGCTGTCCAATCCACGAGTGATACATATTTACAGTGTACAAAAGGATTATTCCTTAGCACCAATGGATGGCATACTTTTTTATATTATATCTTCTTTGGAAGAATACAGCAGTTTTGGTGCTTTCTTCTTTGTGATTCCTAGAGTCTGCTCTTGACTCAATACAAAATAGGCATCTCAGATGGGGAAAAAAAATCACAAGGCCTCCCTCTGTGGGTCAGGCCTTCTCTTCCACCAAGTAGAACTATAGTCACGGGCTGCTCCCAGCAAATAATAATAATAATAATAATAATAATAATAATAGTGTCACATGAATTTGGATAATTCAAGAGATAACAAAACTGGGCTAACTGAGTTTCCTACTGGCCTTTCTTAAGGTTCCCCACCCCCACACTCCCCACCCCAGTTCTTCCTGAGCTGGAATAAACATGTGAGGGGTTTCTTGTCACAACTTTAAGAAAAAAGTTTTGTTTTGTTTTTGATTTTCGAGACAGAGTTTCTCTGGATAATAATCTTAGATGTCATGGAACTCACTCTGTAGACCAGGATGGCCTTGAACTCACAGAGATTCATCTACTTCTGCCCCCTAACTGCTGTGATTAAAGGTGTGTGCCACCACTGCCCTGCAAGATCTTTTATTTTTGTCTTGTGTGAATTAGTGTTTTGCTTGTAAGTATGTTTGTGTGAGTGTTTCAGATTTTGGAGTTGTAGGAAGTATTAGCTGCCATGTGGGTGCTGGGAATTGAACCTGGGTCCTCTGGAAGAACCCTTAGAGCCCTTTACCATGGAGCCATCTTTCCAGCTCCAAGAATAAAGATTTTTTTTTAAAAGTCTCCACATGGCAGTTATTACTGCCAAAATTCCATTTGGTATATTAATAAAAACCCAGAGCTAGATATTGGGGAAAAGCTAAAATATCAGAGAGATAAAAAAACAAACCTCAGCCAATTCTTACCCAACCAGTTCCTCAGGCATGCCATGAATCCTCCAACTCCACACCTCTCCATCCTCCACCAAAATGGGAAGTGGCAGGTGAAGCTGAATTTATCTAGCCTTATTTTTCTCAGCTCAGCTATCTCAATTTGTGGTTCAACTCCCCTAGAGCTAGGATTAAAGGTGTGTGCAACCACCACCTACCTCTGTTAAGCCATGAATTCACAGAGATCCAAGGAGTAGGTCATTACTCTCTGACCTTGGCTTGGCTCTGTGGGTGGCTCTGTTCTCTGATATTCCAGACTATTTTTATTAAATATACAATGTAGCACCACAGGAAGTTGAAAACATTTTTCAACTTCCAGTACAGCATGATCTCTGGTTTGACTTTGCATGGTAGATACATGCCCTAACACATCTAATCAAGCTAAGGCATGAGCAGGAATTATCTTTCCATTCTTCAAAAGTGTTCAAAGGAAGGTGCTTTCCTATCGCCTCTCAAAGCCATAGCCCAAGACATAGGAAGGTTTGAAATTTAATTCAGCCATCAACTTTCACATGACTAACCTGGTTGTTAAGAATTTTGCCTCATTTCAAAGAAGTTTGAAAAGAGTATCTGAATATGGCTGACAGATTAGGAAATTAATTTATATTTCTGAATAGCTAATTTTATTCTTTTTGTTTTGAAGGAAAAAAGAAGGGTCACAACTGGTCAAGAGCAAAACAGAGAAGATCAAAGACTGTGTGGCCAACAAGTAAGCAAGCAGAGGAATGAAGTCACAGATGTTGAGCTTATTAAGGGATTGCCCATTGCACACTTGGGGGCTTGTGAGTTTCTGAACAACAGTAGCACATGTGTGTGTGTGTGTGTGTTTGTGTGTGTGTATGTTATAGTCACACCTGTGCATATGGGTATCACACTTGCACCCACATGTATAGGCCCGAGGAGGATGTTACTCTCATTCTCTTTGTTCTTAATAGTTGCCAGTCAGCAAATCCCAGGGAGCTTCTTGTCTCCTGCCCCTTAACATTACCGTTATAGGTGCACACACATGTATTTTTACATGGATGTTGGTATCTGGACTCAGGTCCTCATGTTTATGCATCACTCTTAACCATTGAACAACCTCCACTTTGCTACAAAAGTTTTATAGCTACTGTACGACATGGGTTAAGGTGCTATAACAAAAGGTCCAGATACTACAATGACTCTTAGAAATGATTTGCTTCTTGTACATGCGGTGGTTCAGAGGTAAGTGGTCAAGAGTTACAAGGAGATGCTGTCATCCTCAATATGAAATCTTTATTGGTTTGGAAAAATGCTGCAAAGAAGGATAAATGAGGGAAACAGGCTGCATGTGCATATGGACAAATGTGTACATGTGCATGTGATAAGAAAAAAATATATGTGAACATATGTGCCTATGAAGCATTCATTTTTGTTTATAAATTCAAGCCTTTTAATATAACTATTTATGTCTAAAAAGGGAGATGTACTTAGAGATGAAAAAATAATTGACAGTACCTTTCCACAAATGTTCATGGAAGAGACTGATGAGATGGCTTTGTGGATAAAATGCTTGCTACACAAGCCTGGGGACCTGAGTTTGGACCCCTAGCATCTACATAAAAAAATGTTGAGCATTATGTACACACCTGTATTCCCTTTACTGGTGCATCCCTCAGATTTGCTGACCAGCAAACCTAGCCAGCAGCCACACCAGTGAGTTCTTGTTTTAATGTCATACCTCATCAACAGTTAAAATGAAGAGCTATTGAGGGAGACACTTGACTTTGACTTTGGCCTCCACACACATTCAAGCACACCCACACATGTACATACAAAGGACATAACATTACATACACATGCAAAAGTGCATGCATTGGTTATATTTGGCTACTGGAATAGAAGTGATGTTCATATTTTTACTTGTGTTTTTAAAATATTGAACATGTTCAGCCTTTGTCATTAGAGAGACAGAGAGAGAGAGAGAGATTGAGAGAGAGGTCAAGAGAAAAGAGAGAGAGGAAGAGAGAAAGGCTGAGGGAGAGAGAAGTTGAGAGAGGGAGAGAAAGACAAGAGAGAGCAATTAATCTTAAAAGATTTTTGAATAAGTTAATTACAAACATTTCCTATTAACTTATTTCTATAACTTGTATATATTTACAAACAGTACCCTGGCATCTGATTTTGGTGACTGTCTAAGGGATCCCTTCTTCCTGGACAAAAGCTAAATGTCTTTTTCTAAGTGATTATCACTTTATGTCAGATTCATGGAGTAGGCTTTGGAATGTTAATTTTATTAATTAACATTTTATTGAGAGAATTAATAATCTCTCAATATTAATTTCATCAAACTAGAAATCTTATACTCTTGACAATGACCGAGATACGCTGTTTATTGTTGTGTATGTTTTGTTTGGAAAACAGAAAAGAAGTGGTTGCATCCATTTTTCTGAATGCATATTTTGAAAACCACATTATTTGGCCTGAGTTTTTGAAAGCATTTTCATTCAAATCTCTTTGTGTGTAGACAGATTTCTTTCTAAAGTGTTAATACAATAGAATCCTGCACGTGCTTTAGCTGACCACTGCATGGCTGGACACGGTTCTCTGTCATGAGCTCTCATCCCCAGTGTATGGAGAAAGTACCCTGATGTGACTGGGATGCCTCCCTTGCTCCTTCCCATTTTCAGCTGTTGTTTGGCTCAACTCTGCCTTTGCCTGTGTCTCTCCTAGATGTCAGAAGAGCTGGTGTCCAGACAGCTCTCAGGAGAAAGAAAATGAGAAATAATCCAGGACGCTCTGCCAAGATCAGGGGTAGGATGACTTCTGTTGGTTTTTCCCTTTGCCTCTTGAGTACACACATTCTGTTAAGGTTTGGAGGGATCTAAAACCCTAAAAAAATCTACTCAAGCTTACTTTTGGGCCTTCTATTATAATGTTGAATAAACAGCAGGAAATTGAAAAGCCTATCATACTTCTAATACTGACCACAATGACTATTGTTTACTGATGTTAAATCATTCTCTGACTATGATTGTATTTATTGGTTTTGTGATGGATATAAGAAGAACTAAATCTTGCCTTGCTTGGGCATTCTAGTTGGAAATAAAATGTAGTGGAAATAATATATATCTAGGTCTAAACTCCAAATCTCCCTATACCAAATTCTTCTCCATGGCTAGAATAGACATCGGTGTGTTCCCTTTTCTCTTCAAAATGCAAAGCCTAGATGTGTTTGACTAAAGGTAATCCAACAGAACATCCAGTCCCACAAAGAAAATTATACATACAATTAAAGAGAAAAGAACTCTGTATTTCTATATTTGCTGAGCCGGCTGAGCTTGTCACCAGAGCTAGAATAGAGGAGGTATAGCTTCAGAAGTAAATGATGTAAAAATATTCCCAGTGGGCTATGAGTGTGGGCCTTCAGAAGAAGAGGGGGGAAGGAGATGTTCTTAGGCATGTTTTACCCTTCCAGAGTCCTGGGAGCATCTTGGTTGAGAGGGCGGAGGAAGGGAGTCCCTTGGAAAGCCGTTTCTGAGTGGAGCCTTTCTGAACTTGGCGATCCCATCATCCACAGAGAGGAAGTAAGAGTTAGTTTCCATAACAGCTTTATGTAGCTGAATTAGCCACGGAGACACTTCCTTTTTACTCACTGTATCTGAGAAACAAGAATTTCAATGATGCAGCTGAAAAAGATCCAGAGCCCTGGGTTCTGGATCATTGACCTAAAACATTTTCAACATACACAGACTTGAGCCTATCCTTTGGCTTTTATATCAGTTTTTTTTTTTTTTAAAAAAAGAAGAGGGTGATTTATGTCAACAATCCTCAGTCCATTGTAGTCTAGATCAGCTACCTCAAACAACCTCAGCAAATGGACAGTGCTCTTACCCCCTCCCCTCCATCAAGGTCTCTGCACTGATGACAGGCAAGGCAAGCTTATCTTCTCCTCTCCCAGAAATTTTTTTGAGGAATTTTCATCTCTATTTTTATGGAGTTGCAGCTCTGCTCTACATAGAGTTCTCAGATTATTCTAGAACTGTCTGGAATTTTCTCTCAGTTACAGACAGAAAATGCTGTTGTGAGGGAGAGATGGAGCGGAGCAGACAAAAATAGAGACTATCCCACCCAACTCTGCTGGGCTTCCCATCATCTTCTCTCCATTCTCATTCAGTCGGTGCTCAGATGGGGACCATCTCTGGCTACTGCTATCATCATTAGTAAAATAATAAAGCAATTGGGGTGGTCACTAGAGAGAGAGTTCAGGACAGATTTATAAAAGCCCAATTCTCTGCTAAAGCCTTCATATATATATATATATATATATATATATATATATATATATATATATATATATATGTGTGTGTGTGTGTGTATGTGTGTATACACACATATATATGTATACATACATATATACATAAATACATATATATGTAAATTAGGAGTAAAATATTTGTCATTATGTGTCCAACATGCCACTTTTAAGAAAGACTTAGAAGCTATATCTATATCTATATATAGATCTCTCTCTCTCTTTATATATATATCTGAGGAACAATATGTTGCTAGTGTTAAAGGAATGAGCCCTGAGAGAGAGGAGGGAGCATGTGCACCTGCAAAGTGAGACAGAATGAGAAATTTTCTTTTTCAGTTCCAAGAAAGCGCAGAAATGAAAATGCAGATTTCAGTGCCGAGTTGCTTCCTGTGACGTGTGGTGATGTGAAGGGAGTGTTACATAAAGATAAATTCAAGCAAGGTGGGTTTCATGGTTTTTAATTCGCAACTAAGAATAAAAACCATCACAAGCAATAGTGGATTTGTGTAAGAAACCATGGGGTTACCACGGCTTCAAAACAGGAAGGGATCAGAACATGTTATTTTCACACTTGAAGAAACCGTACCTGATAATGCTCACACCAACATGAATGTAGCCGTGAGATGCCCAGAGAACCAGAGAAACTTCCATCCACAGATAGAAACTATTATGTATTTTTCCTTCAGTCAGACATAAATGGGAGGAGGTCTCCAGCCTCTGCCTTCACATCCCTGGGGCATTAGCACCAGGACAGGACACTTGTCATGAAGAGACCATCACAGGTCTGAGGATCTGAGGACCCTGGTTCCAGACTCAGCTTTGCCCAGGGAGGCAGTCTCTCATTCTGAAGTGTGTGGGGAAGGGGCCTTCTGAGCATAAAATTTCTCATCTTTAAGTACATGACAATAATATAAAGCCTGACTCATGGTATATCCATAAGGATTAATTTATATTGTTGGTATAACATATTCTAGCAGTAATATGCCATCAGGAATTGAAAAAAACATACTATGATCGACTTCATTTCCAATCTCTCTTAATATGAGCCTGTGGATGTCAGTTTACAGAAATACATTGTCACTATTTTTAACAGCTTTATTGAGTTGTAATTCATATTCCATATAATTTAGTACTTAGGGTCTACAATCAATGGAGTTTTCTTCTTTGGTTTATCAGAAAAAAATACCAGGAGAACATATTGTCCCACTGTCTATTAGTAGTTGATGATCTTTCCTACTTTGCTGTACTGAGTATTAGAGTATTCATCCAATTTCTGTCCTATAAATCTACCTACTGTGCACATTTCATGCAAATGATATCTTACAATATATGTCATTTGTGACTGCCTGCTTTCACTTAGCATGATGATATTAAGCCTCACCTGTGTAGTATTTTAATATGTTTTTAATTCACAAATAATGTCATATTTCATTTTATTTTTATTTTTTAACTTTATTTATTTATTTTTATTTGGTGTTTGCCTGGTTCTTAGAACTGGAACCACAGACAGCTGTGAGCTGCCATGTGGATGCTGGGAATCGAACCCTGGTCCTGTGGAAGAACAGTCAGTGCTCCCAACCTCTGAGCCATCTCTCCAGCCCCTTCATTGTATAATTATATCACATTTTCTTTATTCTTCAATTTGCACCATTCCGCCTTTGGCTGTAATGACTAATGCCATTTTGATAATTTGTGCACACCACTTATGTGATATATAAATACTTAGTTTGAGGCACAAACGCAGAAGTGGAATTCCTGAGTCATATATTGAACTCAGGAATCATGTAAATGCTTTTGGTAGCAGCCACATTGCTTTATAATCAGTGTGGGAGACCTCCAACTTTCCTGTAATATATAGCTGCTTGTTTTTTATTATATTCATCTTGGTGGGATGTGAAATAGTGTTGTTGTAATTTTGTTTGCATTTTCATAACAATGAAGATGCCAAACATAAGACTAGCTCTTTAAATTATAATCTGTATTTCCAAGAGTTAATATTTTCTTATGTTTAATTGTACCTACCTCTGACTGCAGGGATAAGCAAGCTTCTGTTCAATAGTCTAATGTGGATAGATAATGACTTCACAGAAGCAGCCCCAGCTGTAAGGTGAGGATCCACCTCCACCTTGCCTGAGGCTTCCTGAGACTCTGGCTGGTCTCTAGCCTGAGAGGTCAACAACATTAGATTAAAATCCATCACCCTGTGGAGTCAGTCACTAGTTTGTCCTTTTCTAGGTGACCCTGAAGTAGTTTTAACAGGTGTCTGTTGGTGGCAATTGTCATTTTCTACAGGTATAAAAATCAAAGTAACATGAAGGGCTTCAGCAAAGCCTTTAGGAAACTCCAGAGCTGAGCTGGACTCAAATTCAGTTCTGCTATTGACTGAACTTGAGCTCTAGGCACAAAGCAGGCTCACATTCAGCCTACTGTGGTTTTGCAGGGATCTCTGAAAGGTCCATACAGTGTGAGGATGGAGACTGGTACACACCCTCTGAGTTTGAAATCTTGGGAGGCCATGGACGATCAAAGAACTGGAAATTGAGCCTGCGCTGTTACCATTGGCCCCTGAAATTGCTGATCAAGGTACTGCAGTGGAGGGTGGGGACAGTGCTTCTTCTTGCACAGTTTATTAAATAGGTATGAGGTGTTCCTCTCACTCAGGAGAGAGGTCGCTTACCTTCATAGCCTTATTGCTAGGAGGTACACGTTGTTGGTGTTTACAAATGGTAGATACAGAACTTCTGAGGAGGGAATGGCCATTCAGGATTGGGGTTTTTGCAGAGAAATTTCTGCACTGAAGTCCAAGGAAGATTTCACTGTTATACAAGTGAAAGAGAATCTAGAGAAAGGATGTGCAAGAAGCTGCAACCCCGCAGTTGTGTAGATACAGGGGATGAGTTTTATGATGGATAAGCCATCAATTCAGGTTGTTTGTGCAGGCTCTTAATGCCACCCTAATTACCACAAATTCAAAATATAGACAAGGAATCAGCAATGTCCTTGAGGTTTGAAATGGCAGTTGAAGACTAGGCTTTTAATCTCAGCACTTGGGAGGCAGAGATAGAAGAATTTCTGTGATTTCAAGGCTAGCCTGGTCCAAATAGCAAGTTCCAATACTACCAGGGTACAAAGAGAGACCCTGTTTCAAAACACCAAAAGAAGAAAGACAAAGGAAATGGTATTTGATATACATGATCATTGACATCATTATTTGGTGTATAGGGGTTGAACAGAAGATTTCAAGGAAACTAAAGAAGACATCAGCTCTAAGCTAATCTTAGCCTCCTTCTTCTGTGCTTTCTGTGCTGCTATGATACATACTATGATTAATAGCAACTTGGTGAAGGAAATGGTTTATTTGGCTTACAGGGTAAAGTCCATTATGGAGGGAAGCCAAGGTAGTAACACAAGGCAGAAATATGGAGGCAGGAACTGAAGCAGAATCCACAGAAGAACACTGCTTACTGGCTTCTCCTCGGCTCATGTTCAACTGCCTTTCTTATTCATCTGAGGCTCACTTTAATAGGGATGGCATCACCCACAGTGGGCTTGGACTTTCTATATCCATCCACAATCAATAAAATGCCCCTACAGACATGCCATAGGCTATCTGAGATAGACAATTCTTCAACTGATGCAGTCTCTTCTTTGGTATGCCAAGTAGACAACAAAACTAACCAGGACACATCTACAATGCAATTAGAAACAGACTGTCCTAGACATGACTTCATCATCTCCCTATCCAGCAAGCTAGTATTTATCCTAAAATTCTTAGCTCAGAAATCTCACTTTTTCCTGACTGTCCTGGCACCTCAGCTCCCAGAGACCCTTCTTAAACCTTTGAGCCTGGTTCTCTGGGCTGGTGGTTGTGGCACTTGCCTTTAATCAAAAACTCCTGATGCAGAGGCAGGTTGATCTCTGAGTTTGAGGCCAGCCCGGTCTATAGTGCAAGTAGATGGCCAGTGCTATTCCCAGAAACTATGTATTAAAAAGAAAAAAAAAGAAAGGAAAATACATTTCTCACATGATCTTTTTTTCTCTTATTTTCTTACAACCAGGTTTTCTGTCTTCGTGTGCTCCAAATTCATCAGAGTGTGTGACACCCTAGATGCATGCATCAAGTGTGTGTCAACTATAGTCCTGGTAGAGAAGGTCAAGCTGAGGGTCAGGTGGGAACAGAAAGCATGTTGAATCAGTGATAGTGAGGGCGCAATTGTCAGGACTTAAGGAAGAGGGATGTGAGGAGGTGTTTCCAGCTGCCACAGGCTAGAGTCTCTAAGTTGTAGATGATGAGGAAAATGGAGACAGGCAACTTGGATCTGAATAGTCCACAGAGGACACAGGCGGGATTTCTGGAAGGAGGTTGGAAATGCCAGTCGCACATCACTGAAACACAGATAACTACATACTCGGTCCTTCTGTTTTACAGAGAAACTTTCTACCCAGTCCTCCACGAATATATGGCAGGAGAAAAAAGGTGAGTTCTCATGACATTTTACACAAAAAGCTTCGTATTTTATGGTGTCTCAGATAGGTTGGCAAAGTCACCTCTCCCTTCTGCCTCTACTTTTTTTTTAAGGATTTATTTATTATGCATACAGAAGAGGGTACCGGATGTCATCATAGATGGTTGTGAGCTACCGTGTGGATGTTGGGAATTGAACTCAGGACCTCTGAAAGAGCAGTCAGTGCTCTCAACCTCTGAGCCATCTCTCCAGCCCCCTACTTTTTTCTTTTCTTGTTTCCAGCCTGTGTCTTCATTCAAACTATTGTATTATTGCAGGAATTCTGTTTGGTATTATAATAAAAATGCTTAGCCAGATATTGGGGAAAAGCTGAAATACCAGGGAGACAGAAAAACAAGCTACAGCTCATTCTTACCTAGCTATCTCCTCAGCCTTTCTTCAGGAACCCTCCAGCTCTAATGTCTCTCTCCTGAGCTCAGCAGGGAAGTGGCAGGGAAAATGGAATTCCTCTTCTCTCTGCTCAGATATCCTATTTCCACATTCAATATTCATAAAGCTATGATTAAAGGTGTTGATCACCACTCCCTGACCTTCAAGGCTTGGCTCTGTCTTCTAATATTACAAGCTATTTATCTTTGTGGCATCCCATCTACTTTTTATCTTTTCCTTTACTGGTTCTAATATCAAATTGTCTAGAGAAAAATCACAGAAAGACCAAACACTCTCCTTTGCCTTAAACAAATTCCCCCTCTTTTTTTTTTTTTTTTAAATCTGTTGTACTCACCAATCTAGTTGTCAGTGACAATTGAAATGGCTGTGAAGTGGGGCAGCTACCTAATGTAATAGCAGCCCAAGGAGGGGTCCAGAAAGAGAAAGAACCTGGAACCCACCAGGAGAAAGAGGCCACTGTGTAAAAAAACTTACCCAGATAAAAGTGAAATGGAAACACGTGTGACCAGGTCGGCCTAAAGCTGGAGGCTAACTCAACAAGCCTAGCCAGCAGATAATTACTCCTCCGGTCACCTGTTCTTCTGGCTGGTAAGCATCTTTTTTGGGGAGGGGTGGAATTCATGCCCCAAAGTTGGGTGTCAAATGTAGTTGCATGAATTTGGATTGTATCAAATGAGACTCAGAGCCAAATATCAGAGGAAGGCTGAAATATCAGAGAGAGGAAGCACCACAGTCAATTCCTGCCAAGGTTTAGACAGTTTTTTCTGTGTATCTTGCTTGTCCATTTTAAACATCATACTGTCAGCAGTTTGAGGCAAGGGCACTTTCTTGCCCAGTGGCTAACTTTTGCCACAAAGAAAGTCAACTCCATATGGAGTTTCTTCGATGTTCATCATCTTCTCTGAAGTAGATTTGTGCTGCCAGGAGCAGATGTCTCACTGTTATAAGAAAAAACCCCTATATTATTAAATATCTTAAATGCCATATTCTATAGATCTCTGAAGTGTTTGAAGGTCTGTCTATCTAAAATATATCTGTTTGACCTTGAAAACATACCTAATAAATTGGATTATAAAGTCTACCTACTAACTTGCATTTCTTTATGTCCTAATTAGTTGTTAATAACTTTCTTTTTTCATCTTTTTATTATGAATAAGGTCATATTTTTTATCCATATATTCCCTTCATCAGACTCCCTTCCCCCTCACCCCTCCCAAATAATAATTTCCAAGAACTATTAATTTGTATTGCATTTTTAGATGGAGTATATAGCTACAATACTCGAACAAGCATAGAAATATATGTACAGTAACAAAATTAATCTCAACTTTGTATCAATATAGAAAAATCAAATCAAGTGAGAACTATTTAACCTAGTAATTGCTTTTGAAAAGTAAAAATAAATTCAATAATCTGTTCTCATATTCTACCATATCCTTATACTTTTTTTCAGAGTAGATTTAATAATCTACCTTTTTATCCTATCATATCTATATCCCTTTTTTTTCTTTCAACCAAACCCCTGAATCTGATCTTTCTTGTTCAGCTTTTTTCCTAATCATAACCAATTACAAATTGTAACAAATCACCCTAAATAATGACAATTATCTATAACACATTGAAAGACCAAAACCTACCCTTTCTACTTCTTGAGAACGTGGGCCTCCTGTTCTTCAATTTACTTCCTGCTGTCTGGTGGCAACAACATTATTATAGAATCCTGAAAAAATATATATATTTTTAAAAATTTTCAAGTCTTGAAATAAGTAGTTGTATTATTTGTTGATCAGTCTCTGCGTAATTGGAAAGTGCAGGGCCTGACTCAAGTCCCGGCTAGAGTAGTCTGTGAGGCTGGTTCATCTCAACTAGCCACCTTGAAATTGTTCTGAACAGTATATAGTCCAAAGCCGATCTTTGGTTGGTGGTTGTCAGCGCAATGAATTGTCATAGTCCATGTGAAATCATTGTGGGGCCCATCTTACTTTCAGAAACTTCAAAGGTTGTCATTAGACATTGTCATGGTTCATTGCAGAAAACTGATAAGAGACTCAACCCCAAAACAGTATACAGGAAGCTAGATAAAATCTTTTTTCTACAATTAATTAGTACTTTATACAATCATTAATATCATGTCAAAAAGCTTTATATATATTATCCTTGCAAACAAAGATAATATTTATACTAGAAGATCATGAGATTAGTAGCTGTAGAGTAGTCCCTTACTTTTGATTTTTCTTCTGTCCCATATCAGATGGCTCTTATGATATAGAGATTTTACATTGTCTTTTAATAAGCTTGCTGTTGGAGCCACACTCCAACTCCAAAGCCAGCTATAATTTATAATTAAACAAGGACTTCAACTTTTCTTAGAAATAAAGAGCTATATGTGCTAGGCAGTGAGATTTTACCCTGTAGAGTATATTGGTGCCAATAGGTCTAATGTTCCTTTACTTGTAAATTTTTTTGGATAGCCTTCCTTTCTGCTTTAGATGTCTAGATGTCCAAGGTCTTTTGAATTCTTGAAGGTAGGTATTTCTGTTTTCCTGTAAAGACAAAAACAAACCCTGCCACAACCCTTGTTTCATTAGTTTTTCTTATAACTTAAAGAATTGTCATATCAGTGGCTGAGCCATCATTTGTCCTTATTAAGGAGTTTCTCCTGTTCTAATCAAGTCTTTGTTAATTTTGATGGTATCCATAGCTTTTTCTCACCTGTGGAAACAAAAGCAAAGCCCCTTCCCCAATGTAGCACATATCCTGGTTTCTATTCTGAAGTCAATACACCTTGAAATAAATAGGCTGATTTAGCTCAGTAGTTTTTTTCCTATAGTTCAATGCCTTTTCACAGCTGTTGTTCCTTTCTCATTAGCATTGAGAAAATTCATAGTTAATAAAGTATTATGTAGTCTATTTCTGGAGGTCTCTGTTACAGCTTTCTGTCTATTTAGCATATAATAATGCTGGTGGTGATAAAACTAAGCAACTATTATTCAGCTACTCAAATAAATAATATATTCACATCTTACATTTATTATTGTCATTAAAATTTTCTCTTTCTGCATATTCTTTAGAGTTCAGTTTGATTTTTCTATGTCTGCTTGCCCTGTAGGATTGTGTAGTATACCTGTAATATGCTTTATATTATAATAAGCAAAAAACTTTTATTTTACTGGAGACATATGCTGGAGCATTGTCAATATTAATTTGTACAGATATTTCCATGATAACCATACCTTCTAGCAAATGTGTGATTATAAAAGCCTTTTATGAACTCAAAGCCCATTGAAATCCTAAAAACATGTCTATTTTATGATGCACATGTTTTAATTTTCCAAATTCTGTAAAATGAAACACATCTATCCACTAAATTTTATTTCTATGTATACCTTTAGGATTACTTCCTGCTGGTAATAAAGTCTGGTTATAGAAGAAATAGATAGGGCATCTTTTTACAATTTCTCTGGATTGTTGTCAAGTGATGGCAAAATGGGAAAAATCTTTTTTTAAAAACCTTTGCTATTGATATGATTTTTTAAATGAAACTCTGAAGCCTCTAGCACATTTCCTATTAAAAATTTATCAATTTCATCATTACCTTTTGCTAGACCCATATAGTATCAGATATGTTTTATATAAAAGGGATGATTCCTATTCCTAAGTAAGTCTTTTAACAGAATAAATAATGAAGTTAGTTCTGTCTCATCCTAAAGCCAATTCTCTATCAGCTTCAGCTGATAATTCTTTAGGACTGTTTAAGTTTTTATCATCATATAAGGTTTTGAACAAATTATTCAGTTCATGTTTTATTTTATCCCAGTAGTGAAATGCATATTGAAAATGTCTCATAACAATTTTCAGAAGTCATTAAGAGTTTGCACTATGTCTCTCCTGATTTGAACCTTTTGGGTTCATAAAAATAGGTATGGGAAAAAAGAGAAGTAGATATTTTAAGAGAAACTCTCTAGGCAGAATGAATTAAGTTAATATTTTCAATCAAAGAATTTAAGAATGAGTGCCCTCTGTCAAGTTGGGGTTCTTGGAAACACCCTTCAGGTTCATGAGGCTTCAAAAGGCTGAGGTGAAAGTGAGTTTGAGAAACACGTTTGAGTGGCCATGGTGAAAACCCTTCATGAGAGGTTAGTGGTTGCATTATATGGCTGAAGTATCCCCTTTAATTTTGCTGTTGGCATTAAATTTAATTTGCCAGATGGGAACTAAAAGCACTTGAGCTGTTCCTCTCCAATAAACTCTCAGTAATGATACTAATTTTAGCCAGAGGTTGGAATTCTTGGAATCCCAGCATGGCACGCTGAAGCATGAAGGTCAGTACTTCAAGTCCAGCCTTGGCTATATAGTGTGTCTAAGGCTAGCCTGAGTTTCCTGAGACCTATCTCAAAATAACAACAATAATGCTGGTGGTGATAAAACTAAACAACTATTATTCAGCTACTCAAATAAATAATATATTCACATCTTACATTTATTATTGTCATTAAAATTTTCTCTTTCTGCAGAGAGCACGGAATTTGTACAGTTCTTCAGCTAACTCTCGTGTAAGTACTGACTCCTAACTACAAGCCCCGAAGCGTCCCAGCCTTCTCTTGGTACATTGCCTGTGTCATGGCTGCTTCTCCTTTGAAGGGGCTCAATGGCAGCTTGGGTATGCTGCTCAGGGTGATGACCCATTGCACCAGATCAGTCCCCAACCCTGGCAGGCATCATTCAGGACGTTTTGGGACAAAAGCATTCTACCATGTATTTAACCATGTGTTCCCATGTTCTCACCCTAAAAGTGAGGGTTGGGGACAGAGCTCCAGATCTCTGGGGTCCCTGGGACAGGGCCTGGCATGGCTGGCAATGGATGAAGGGTAAGGAACAAATATGAGAGGAGACTGTAGCAGGGATCAGAAGTCTGGGTCCAGGTCAGGTTTATTAAAGGGAGAAATCAGTAAGTTACACTCACGACTCAGAACAAAGTGACACCACTGCTGCTTCAGCTGTCACTGTCTGGCCTTCCCCACAAGGGAGAAGGGAGCAAAACTCGAGCCAAGCTTCTCTGCCACTCACTGCCTGTTCCAACCAGACCAAGAGAGAGGCACCCTTTCTCCACAAGTTCTTATAGGGTCAAGTATCTCAGAGAAGACCACATCCATTGGACGAAACCATCCCCATACAATAGGCTATCAGACTGCGTTCCCACAACAGGAGACAGCATCTGTAAAAGGCAGTGTATAGAAATAAAATGTCCCAGCATGCACCCATGTGCAGGTAGAGCTCAGGAGGAGCCAGTCAGGCCTCTTGTGCAAGTTCTAGGTATGACTCTTTCCTCATCCTGCAAAAAAATTTCTGCAGACTAAGTGGGTATTCATGGATACCCTGGGGCAGTCTTAAGGGAGCCATCAGGGGTCAATATGATTAAGAGCCAAACAATCATCGCACCAGTTCACAGGGTGTTTCCTTTGGTCACTTTGGACGGTTCTCAAGCATAGATAAACCATCTGTATTAGCTAGGGTTCTCTAGACTCACAGAATCTCTTTCTCCATCATATATATGAATAAGTTTCATATATATGTGAAATTTGTTGGAATTACTTATGGGCTGCAATCCAACTAATCCAATCAAGGCTTGCTGTGAATAGAAAGTCCAAGAATCTAGTAGTTGCTCAGTTCCACAAGTCTGATGTCTCAGTTGATCTTCTGTATATGCTGGCATCTCAGAGAAGTAGTCTCCAATGGCAGTGAAGGAATGGATGTGCTGACAAGGCTGTGAAGGCAAGCAGGCAAAGAAGAACAACCCCTTCCTTCTTCCACTGTCCTTATGTAGGCTTCCAGCAGAAGGTGTGACCCAGATTAAAGATGTGTCTTCCCACCTCAAGATCTGGATCAAAGGCATGCTGTCTTCCTGCCACAATATCCGGATCACAGGTGTGCCCTCCATTTCTGGACTGTAGTTCATTCCAGATATAGTCAAGTTGACAACCAAGAATAGCCATCACAATCCACCCCTTGTCAACTGGACACACAATCGTATTTCCTTATGTCATTCCAATAACAAGGTTATAATAACACCTAAAGATAACTGTGGCATGTATAATCACAAACACATATATTTAGCCAAACCAACTGCTTCAGGATGGTAGGAAACATGATAAGACCAGTGGATTCCATGATCGTGGGCTCACTTTTGCATTTCTCTGGCTGTGAAGTGAGTTCCTAGGTCAGAATAATGCTGTGTGATCCATGCTAGTGGATCAGACACTCTGTAAGTCTAGGGATGGTGGATTTGGCAGAAGCATTATGTGCAAGGACAAGTCTATAACCAGAATAATTATCTACTCTAAAAAAGGACAAAGCTTTGTTCTTTTCACAGAGGAAGTGGTGCAGTGTAGCCAACCTGCCACCAAGTTGCTGGCTGATCATCCCAGGGAATGATGCCATATCTGGGGCTCTGTGTTCTCTGCTGTTAGCAGATCTGGCACTCAGCAGCAGCTGTAGCCCATCAGCCTTGGTAAATGGAAGTCCATGTTGTTGAGCTCATGCATAACCCCATCTCTGACATCATAGCTACTTTTTCATGTGCCCATTGGGCAATGACAGGAATGGCTGGGGAAAGAGGCTGACTATCCACAGAATGGGTCATTCTGTCTACTTGAGTATTGAACTTCCCCTCAGCTGAAGCCACCTTTTGATGAGCATTTGCATAGGACACAAGTGTCTTTACACCATTTGACTATTTGGAGAGTATCTATCCACATGCTTCTTCCCCAGATGTCTTTCTCACCGAATTTCCAATCATGCTCTTTCCAAGTCCCGACCATCCAACCAATCCATTGGCTTCAGCCCATCTATCAGTGAACAATCACACATCTGGCCATTTCTCCTTTCAAACAAGCTGTAATATCATGAGCACTCCCCCAAATTCTGCCCACTGTGAACATTTCCCTTCACCAGTATTTTTCAGGGTTGTCCCAGAAAGGGGTTGTAATGCTACAGCTGTCCACTTCTGGGTGGTGCCTGCAAAACCATCAGTAAACCATGCCCTAGTCTTCTCTTTCCCAGTCAATTGATCATAGGGAGCAACCGATGAAGCTCTAGGTACATGCTTGGCAGCAGATGGCATTGTAACAAGAGTAGAAACCACAGGCATTGGGGCAACTTCTTTATGTGACTTTCTTGTGTCTCCGGGATCGTCTCAGGCCAGCTCATGTATATACTACTTCTATTTGATAATAAATTGCTCCTGTGCATGTCCCACTGTATAACTTGATGGTTCCAATAGCACTCAGCTCATGATTGGCAGTTCAAGTTGCATGGTAACTTGATGGCCCATTGTCAAATGTTCAGTTTTCACAAAGGACCAATAGTAGGCCAAAAGCTTTCTTTCAAAGGGAGAATAGTTGTCTGCAGATGATGGTAAAGATTTACTCTAAAATACTAAATGTCTCTTCTATGATTCACCTGTAGGGGCCTGCCAAAGGCTCCAAACAGCATCCCTATCTGCCACTGATATTTCACGTACCATCTGAATCTGCTAGATTATATGGTCTAAGTGGTAGTGCAGCCTGCACAGCAGCCTGGACCTTTTGAAGAGTCTTCTCTTGTTCCAGGCTCCTCATCACCTAAGTGGGGAATGTGATATCTCCAGAATCATAATAGATAAACTAAATGATGTGCTTGTTGGTTTTGCACATGAGAACAGACACACACCACCAGATGCCACACAAGAGTTTATTCAAGGGAGCGGGTACCAGGGAGGAAAGTGGGGGATATATCAAGAGATTGGCCTTCATGTGCTGTTTCCTTTTAAGAGAGCAGGTGGGCATAGATTTACATAGCCACACCTGATGTGTTGTGTTGGTTTTTACCACATGGCCGCTATATACCGGGAATTCTTATCTCACCTGGAGCAATATTGCCTTTGCCACATGGCTGCTACATGCTGGGAATCCTTACAGTGCTTCTTTCTTGATGATGGGAAGTACCAAGTGTAATAATTTATCTTTCACCTTAGAAGGAGTATCTCTGCATTTCCCATATCACTAAATTCCTAAGAATTTCACTGAAGTAGAAGTTCCTTGAATTTTTATGGATTTATTTTCCATCCTCTGATACACATATGTTACTAGTGAGGTCAAAGTGGTTGCTATCTCCTGCTCACTTGATTCCATCATCATAATGCTGCCTGCAGATGATGGTAAAGCTTTATTACTAATATTAATATTTTATTACTGATATAATATTTTATGGAAGAAGCAGACAGTCAAGAATCCTTCTAACTAAAAACAGGTTCTAGTGTGTTTTACAATGTGCCTAGGCTTAAGAAAGAAATAAAAAGGGTTTAGACAGTTATAGAAATAGTTAAAAAATAATACAATAAAGTCTTTGAAAAGAGAAGTAAATAAAAAAAGCATAGGCCACAGAGATACACAATACACAGGGATTCTGGATCTTGTATAGTATTGTGTTAATTTTGAATTTTTTAAATGTTGCTAAGCAAACAGCTGAAAGACATGCCTTATGAACAGAATGGCACAATTTAATCAACTTAGATACTTTGTGGGTATTTTAACTTCAAAAAAGAAGTAAAACAATGTATTTGTCAAAGGAAACTAAAAATTGTTTAGGAGAAGAGGTTTTGCTTTTGTTTCAACAGAAAACAAGAGGCTGTGGATTCATTCCAGGTTAATAGTTAATATGGTTCAGGTTTGATCAATGGAGACCTGAACCTTGACAGGTCATAACTGGTTTTTCCAGTACTTGACCATTATCTCAAATTTTCTCAGGGGCCCTAAAGATGCTTCACCTACATACATCAGGAAGCAGTCTAGAGAAAACGACATTTACATTCTCAGCTGAATTGTGTGCGGCTTTTGATTATTTGGTGGGTTATAGATGTTTGTTATACTTTAGGGGAACATGAGAATATAGGATAAAAAGACAAATGTTAATCTCAGATATTTTGCATTGGCATTGATTTTGGTATATTGATATAAATTTAAAGTTAATTTTGTCATACTGCATTTATATTTCTACTCTTGTTTGGAGTATTATACATATGCAGTTCATTTAAAAATGCAATGTATAAATAAGAAATGAGGTTAGTACTTAATGTATAATAATTAAACTTATAGTCACATTAGGTGTATTTTCAAGGTTAAATAGGAATATCTTAGACTCTAGATATTCAAAAACTTCAAACACCTATAGAATATGACATTTAAAATGTTTTGTTAATCTAAGGGTTTTCATGACAATAATACACACCTGCTCCTGGCAGTACTAATTTACTTCAGAGATGATGAGCATTGAAGAAACTCCTTATGGAGTTTGCTTTCCTTGGGCCAAGGTTAGTCACCAGGAAACTGCTCTTGCCTTTGGTGACAATGTACTGTGCAGACTGGACATAGAGGAAGCACAGAAAAAAATATTGTTGAACTTTACCAAAATAAGGCAGGACAGTCCTTCAAAATTTTGGCTTCTCAGAAGAGTCTGTCAGACATTCTGCAGGACACAGAGGAAAGCAACTGATGAATTTTGCCAATATAAGGGGGAACAATCCTTCAAATTTTCTGCTTCACTGAGAAGTTTGTCAGATACTCTAGGCCTGGAGGCTGAAGATGGATGCCCCAACATTGCAGAGGAACTTTGGGTGTCTGTCCAGGCAGTCAAATGTTTCTGTTGTTAGATAATATTACATCCTTCTGGGTCTTTGATGGACTTGAAGTTTGATAGTTATAGTTAGGATAGAAAGTAAATTAGGTATAAAACTTTATATTCACTATATAGATAGGATAAACAATGCATTTTTTTCTGAGTATGCTAACTATAAAGGAACAGAATATTGTAAATGTAATTCTTACTTGATAATTGTTTTGTGGTGGATAGTTTTACTACATTAAAGTTAAAACCTTTCTTTAGACAAAAAGGGGGAAATGTTGCAGAATATTAGTTGAAGTTGTGCTACATTCATTTATGCTGTGGAACATTTACTTTCATGATGCAATGATGTGTTGCATTCTTTTATGTTGTTATGGTTTAACTCGATGAAGCTGTGTGAATGTGCCTGTCTAAAACACCCTATGGTCTAATAAAGATCTGAACGGCCAATAGTGAGGCAGAAGAAAGGATAGACAGGAATGGTAGTCAGAGCGAATAAAGAAGAAGAGAAATCTGGGAGAAAGAGAAGGAACAAAAACAAAAAACAGGAGAGGAGGATGCAAGGGGCCAGCCACAGAGTAAGAAGGAAATAAAAGGCATACAGAAACAGAGAAAGATAAAGACCCAGACACAAAAGGAAACAGGATAACCTAAGGAAAGCTGGCAAAAAAGAAGCCACACTAAGGCTAGACATTTAAGTCTAGTAATAAGTTTGAATGTGTGATTTATTTGAGAGCTGGGTTGTGGGGCTCCCAAAGGAACAAAAAAACAAAACCAAACAAGCTCTTGTGCCATTGAAGGAAGGAATGTGCCAGTAAGGTGAGGGCAAGTGGGAAAAGAAGGAAGAAACCCACCCTTCTTCCATTGCCCTTACATAGGCGCCAGCAGAAGCTGTGGCCCAGACTAAAGATGTATCTTCTCACCTCAAGATCTGGGTTAAAGGCGGGTGTCATTCTGGCTCAGAATCCTGATCAAAGGCATGGGTTGTTGTCTTCCTGCTGCAAGATTGGAATCACAGATATGCCTTCCATTTCCAGATTGTAGTTGATCCTAGATATTGTCAAGAGGACTACCAAGAACAGCCATCACATCATGTTGATCCTTCCTAGCCTGTCAATGTTCTGTGTTCACCAGCATCCTTGTCTTAATCTCCTGAGTGTGATGTCTTCATCCATGCAACCCACTTAAGCCTTCCAACTTTTCTAGATAGCCAAACAGGATAGAACATTCTTAATTTTGATGTTATGCTATGTTTCCCACACAGCAGTGGTTCAGGCATAGACCACTTCTGCATCTTGAAAACACATGTATTTGTGTACCATACAGTAGCTAAGTTTTGGTCTCTTTATCTTTGCTCTATGAAGTCTATTGGTTTTAATAAATAGACTTTCTATATAGTGATGATGTACAAATGTCAAAATTGAATGTCTCTAGATGAAAATTAAATATGAATAAAGGGACTCTGTATTAAGCCTGGGAAGAAGTCCAACCTCTGTTGACTTGGGAGGACTTTTCTCTTTCATAAAGCAAAGCTCTCTTTTATGCCTCAAGAAAATGATGGTAGAGCTTTGGTCTCTGACTCAGTTCTCTTTCCTGTGGCTGTGATTAAATACCTGGCAAAGGCAGCTTAAGAGAGGATGAGCCTAAGAGACTCATAGTTCTAGGTCACAGTCCATCCTTGCAGTGGAGTGGAGGCGACCGGAGCATGAAACAACGGTCACATCACATTCACCATCAAGAGCCCAGAGCAATGAGTTAATGTGTGATTATGATCACCACACTTTCTCCACTCACACACTCCAGGAACCCACTGTGGGTGTGTCTAACTGTAGTTAATATAACCCCTAATATACATTCTTAGAGTTTTTTTTTTTTTTTTTTTTTTTTTTTTTTGCTCAGGAGATCCCAGATTGTATCCACTTTACAAGTAAAAACATCCCACTCTCCACCCCTAGGTGGTTTCCATGACTACAGTACTTGGATTTTAGTGATGTTAGCTCCATACCTCATATGCTTAGCTTCTTGGGTCATGAGAGATGTTATATGAAATTTCAAGAGCCACAGAGTCCTATGCTTCTTTATACCCACTTGTCTGGGTATGCCTGGGTATATCTGTACTTATACCTTGCCATCTCAGAGGCTCCACAGGTTCAGGCCTTCCAGGTACAAAACCCACAGCCCCGAAACTCTTCTTCAGACCCTTTCTTCAATTCATGGCTTGTTCATGGCTCAATTACAGTTTAAGCCATCAAATTAAATTCCCAGTACATATACCTTAATGTTGTTGCTATATATGTAATTAGACTTAATTTTTATTTCAGAAATTCATTTTATCTATACTGTAAGAAAATTAGTTAGATTATGGATATTGGCTTTCAAGAGGAAGATTGTTTTGGGATTGGTTCATGGCTTCCTTCCCTCAAACTTTCTGAAGAGCAGGAAATCTTTTCCTGCAATTTACATTCCATGTTCTTTCTTAAAGTCCCAGGAAGCAGCATCCGTGCCCTTGCAGATTCATGCAAAAGCCACACATCGAAGATTGCCACAATGGTGACTCTGTGGGTCTCATCTTCCAGTGACATAAATGTTCTACTCTCTCGATGCAGAACTCAGATGAATGTGAAGTGTGCCGGGATGGAGGAACTCTTTTCTGCTGTGACACTTGCTTCAGAGCCTTCCATGAGGACTGCCACATCCCAACGGTGGAGGCTGAGATGTGAGTGAGATGTGATCCCTTCTCTGTCTCCTCCTACTCACCCTTTCCTTGTCATACACAACACCCTTGTAGATTATTAGCTTGTGTCTCGATGGGGATGAGCATGAGCTCTTGATAACAGATGCCAAAGAGGAAGATCCAGAGAGCTGCTGTTTCAAGATGCTGTCAGCAAGAGGTTGATGTTCTCTGTTAGGGGAGGCTTCTCTCCTGATATGTAAGTGAATATTATAACTTTGTGGAGAGGGTGAGAAGTATCCTGACTGTTTGGAAAGTCAGGATATACCTGGAGCTGTTAGGACAGCCCTGATAGCTGGAGCTGCAATGGGACAGCTCAGCTCTGGAGGGAAAGGTATCCTGACAGTTTGGGAGGTCAGACTATACCTGAAGTTGGGGTGTGCTGGAAAATGGTCTCCCTGCAAAATATTGCAATCTTGCTCCTCTCTTGGAGAGCCCCAACAGCTGAGCTTTGCTCTGCCCCCTTAAGTTGACTTCCCAGAAGGGCTCTGCTTCTTTTCTTTCAGGCATAAGATGTTATTTCTGTTGCTTCACTTTACTAAAGAGGAAATCCCTGCAGAAATGTAGTAATCTCCTCCACTTGGTTGAAAAGTTGTTGCTTTTTTCTATACCTTGCTCAGTCCCCTAAGGGACATCTTAGCAAATTCTCTGTGCCAGTGAGTGAAGATTGTCACCCAAGACTCTTTAGAAAGTGATTTATTTGGGAAGGAGGAGTCCAGGAGAGTGGCTGCCTCTACCAGAGTGGAAAAGAAAAGCCCACAAGTATACAGGCAGAGAGGTTTATATAGGGGCCCTTAGGGGTGGACTTTTTCCAGGGAGACTCAAAAATTGGTTAATTATTCCTCCTCATGGATTGGTTAGTTTTGATGATCAGGGGCAGAGATGGCTGTGATTTCAGGACCAAACTTTTCTTTCAGTGATTGTTTTTTTTAGCTTTTAGAGTCTGATCCTAAGACCAGGGCATATTTCTTTGACTGGCTCTGATTCTAGGGACAAAGTGTGTTTCTTTGGTACTGTTTTCAAAGTCAGTGTATTGGGTTTTTTTCCCATTAAGTTATAAAGTATTTCTTTCACTGGCTCTGGTCTCAGACCCAAGGTATGTTCCTTTTACTAGCTCTGGATTCCAGGCCAGGGTAGATTTCTTTGGATAGCCCCTTTTCATAATAAAAAGACTGAGCCCTTGGCCTACTCACTACTACTGCTTCTTCCTCAAGGTCGTTCACAGGGGCTTCTTATCCAAAAGATTGAGAGTGGAGTATGACAAGTTTTCTCCTCTGTACTTATTCATAAAAGAAGAGAACATGATGGTTTTGTACATTTTTATCAGGTCCAAGATTCTCAGAATTTGTGGAAGGTCATTTTACTGTGTACAAACCTAATGACCTAGCCTCTCTGTGCTCTCAGAAACCTCTGTTGGGAGATGTGGATCATTTTTTTAATAATTATTTTTATTTTATGTGAACTGGTGCTTTGTCTGCATGTATAACTGTGTAAGGGTGTCAGATTTTGGAATTACAGACAGTTGTTAGCTGCCATGTGGATGCTGGGAATCGAACTCAGGTCCTCTGGAAGAACAGTCAGTGCTCTTAATCACTGAGCCATCTCTCCAGCCCCGGGAGATGTGGATCCTACCTCTCATTATAAATCCCACATTTTCCCCCAAAGCCTGGCTCCTTCCACAACCCTGATGGGAACACTGGCAAATTCAGATCTTACATGAGGTCCCTCAGGCCCTGGGAACCCCTCCCGGAGAGGAGACTTCAGCCTCTGCTGACTGCACAGTGGCAGACATAGAACTGTGGCTGGTTTCAAATCTTGTCCTCTGCTCACTTCATGTTCACCCTTTCAGAACACCGTGGAGCTGTATCTTCTGTCGCATGCAGTCCATAGGAAGCCAAAAGATTCATCTAGAATCTGAGATACTGCAGAGGCTGATGGGGCCCCAGGAACAGTTGGTGAGTCCCTGTGAACCCAACACTTTCTCCTTTCACTTGGAAGAGCACAAACAAGCTTGTGTCCAGAAGAATAGCACCCAGGGGAGGCTGCTCCTCCAGGCCACACTCCATCACCATGTTATCACAGCATAAACCCTCAGCATAAAAACTAACTCAGCCATTATAACCCTAAGAGACACTCATACTGGGGAAACTTCAAAATGCATCCAAGAGTAGTGCCTTCCTCTTGGGCATGCATATAGACTCTGCCCTTCTAAGTCACTTTAATGGGTCTCCTTCTCTTGCAGAAGTGTGAGTTTGTCCTCTTGAGAGTCTATTGCTGTCCTGAGAGTTCCTTTTTTTCCAAGATGCCGTATTATGTTTATGTAAGTATTGGTGGTCAGTCCCCCCACCACTGTCTTGGGTGATGTCATGTGACTTAGAGGACCATATGTGGGATTAGGATCATAATCCCCCAGGACTGCAGACTCTGTTGTTTCTGTGGACTTTCTGTGGTCTTGTGGAAGGTAAATGCTGAGCCATATCAGTCACTTTCTCATTGCTATCTCTGTCACCAGATTAGAGAGACAAATGTGTGTGTGGATGAACCTATGTGGTTGGACATCATCAAGAAAAAGCTGTGTGAACAGGGTTACTCCCATGTGGAAGAGTTTGTGCAAGACATGAGGCTCATCTTCCAGAATCACAGGACCACGTTCAAGGTCAGCTTCCCTGTCTCCTACTTCTCATCTTCTTTCCACTGGGTCACTCTTTCCCGAAATTTCTGGTATGTGGAAAGTCTAATTTTCCACATATTCTTTAATAAATTGTATAAACAGAAGTTTGAGACACCAGACACAGTGGTGCATGCCTGTGATCACAGCCTTAAAACGACTGATGGAGGAGGACTGTTTTGTGTTAAAAGCCTGCCTTGTCTACATTATGAGACCCTATTTCAGAAGAAAAAAAGATTTGAAAGTGAAAAAAGTTTTAGTTTTATTATGTAGATGGTGTTTCCCTAACAGTAACATCACTAGCACCACAGAGCTTATTTCCTTCCCATTCTATGAGGCTAGAGGACCACACAGAGAATTAAACTACCCACTCCCTGGAGCATTTATTTCTATTGACTGATTGATTGATTTTTAAAATATATGTGTGTTCACTCTGGGCTTGTAGCCAAACTTTCTTTGTACCATTATTCCTAAATAATGACCTCCCATTAATTATGAAATCTTAGCACTAGCTTAGGCTTGTTCCCCACTACCTCTTAGAGCTTAAATTAATAACATTAAAATAATTAAATATTAAATTATTAATCTATGTTCTAAAACATGACTTGTTAATTCCCATAAGTACAAGGAATCTGACTTCTCTGTGTCTAGTTGGGAAACCCCCACTTCCGTTTCTTTTTTTGTTTGTTTGTTTTTTATCTTTTTTGTTTTTTTTTCTTCTTTATTTATTTTGTATTTATCAAAAAAAACAGTAAAATGAATTTAAAATGCTGAAAAGTTAACAATAACTATAAAGAAGATAAAAATCATAAACATGACTTATCAAGGGTGATAATGCAAATAAGATTGCTACACATATATTTACTATGTGTTCAGCGTTCCCTCTGAATTTTTTTTTCTATCCCTGTATATCCTTATTCAAGGTCCCTTCCCCCTCCCACCACATCAGGTCCTTTTACTTCTCCGCAACTCCCCATCCCCTCCCTGGGCAGGGATCAGACAGTCCTATGGTCCCACTGACCCAATAATGCTTGGATCAGTCTCTACTCCTGGCCAGATCCAGTTTTGTCCCCCCTCCCTCAAGAGTGAGTCAGGTGTTCCTATAGTTGGAGTGGGGTCCGAAGGGTCAGCCCAGGGTGAGGAAACCCCCACTTCCATTTCAATTCACTAGTTGTTATCTTTGCCCAGAAATTCCACCTATCCTCTCCTGACTAGCTATTGGCTGTTCATCTCTTTATTAAACCAATCAGAAGGTACCTTAAGCAGGTGAGGTAATACAGAGATACATATCTTCACAGTGTACAAAAAGATTATCCCCTGAGCTAATCCACCTTGGGACCTCTTGCTCTTTCTGGGGAGGGGATGGGGGGATGGGGAGGAGGGAGGCTGAAGCCTGAATGGGAGGGGTTTGGAGAATGAAGGGAGTTGGGACAAGGGGATACATGGAGAAAAAAAGACTTTATTCTGTAAAAAAAATTAAAATTTAAAAAAAGATGATCCCACAATACTAGGTGTGATGTTACAAGATTTTAATCTCTGTGTGTGTTTATGTGTGTGTGTGTGTATTTGGCAGAAGGCATAGTGTGTGTACATGTGAGTGTAGTTACCCGTAAAGGTCAGAGACATCAGATTCTCCCAAAGCAGATGATCCATCTGCTTTCATGACCACCAAGCCATTTCTTTAGATCCTAGTTCCCTCAGTTAAGGTTCTATTGCTGTAAATAGACACCATGAGCATGGCAACTCTTATAAAAGAAAACTTTCATTTGGGGCTAACTTACAGTTGCAGAGATTTAGTTTATTAACATCCTAGTGCATGGTATACTGTGGTGTTATATTGGATATTTAATAAAAATAGTCTGTTATATCAGAGGACAGATTCACCCACAACCAAGCCTTGAAGGTCAGGGAGTAGTGATCATGTCTTAATCCCATCACATCCAGAGGATCTTTTAGAGTTCAAAACCTAACAGCCAGGCAGTGGTGGCACACACATTTAATCCTAGCTCTAGGAAAGTTGAACTAAGAAGTGAAATAGCTGGGTGGGAAAAGAAATATGAGGCAAGAGAAGGCAGACACCAGCCTTCTCTTTTACCTGCTTGCCCAGTCAGTCTGAGGACTCCTGGAGATAAGACATAGCCCATTCAGCCTGAGGAGATGGCTGGGTGAGAACTGGCTGTGGTCTATTTCCTTTCTCTGATATTTCAGCTTTTCGCCAATATTGAGCTCTGGGTTTTACTATAATACTAAATAGAATTTGTGCAATAACATGCAGGCAGACATAGTGTTGGAGAAGGAGCTGAGAGTTTTACATGTTGATCCACAGGCAACAAGAAGCAAGAGTCTGTATAGTGCTGGGTGCAGCCTGAGCATAGGAGACCTCAAAACCCACCCCCATAGTACACACTTCCTCCAACAATGCTACACCTATTCCAACAAAGCCACACCTCCTAATAGGGCCTCTGCTTATGGCAACTATTTTTTTTTCAAACCACCAAACTAATTTAAATGTGTGTGTAATGTGTGTTTGGATATGTTTGATGTGTATGTATACACGGGCATGTGCCTGTTTATGTGCAAATGCAGATGCATGTATGTCACAGCATACATGAGGATCAAGTGACAGGGCAACAACCTTGGATATGCTCTTCACATTTCACCTTGTCTGAGACAAGGTAACCTGGTGATCACCAATGTGGAGTGCTGCCCTTGCAGATGTGTGCGACCACATGCAGCTTTCCACGGGTTTTCAGGATCTGAATCAGGGCCTCACACTTGTATGGAAAACCTTGACTCACTGAGTCATCTCCCCAGCTGAGCATTTTCTGCTTCTTACTTTGCATAGGCACGATTCTCAGAAATGCCAGTGTTTGTTTCCTTACACGGGATTGGACCTTGACGTTAACAGATTCCATCAGAAGGTTGAAGTTCTGAGAAGGAACAGATGTTTCTCTCACTGTAATGAGCAACACCATCCTTACCTTTCTCTTTTTTTTCTAGGACCCTAACTTTGGCCAAATGGGACTTAGACTGGAGTCTGAGTTTGAGAAGATTTTCAGGGAAGTGTTTGCTGTTCAGGAAACAAGTGAAAACAGTTGACGGATGTCGCAGAAGCTGCTGGTGTCCTGGGCATCATCTCCTTTTCTGGTCTGGTCCTCCCACCTGCAGCAGCAGTGAGTGTTCTCTACTGACTCCATCATCCCCAGAGGATGCTCTGGGTCACATGGAGACAGCTGCAACTGGGAGTCACAGCTCCTGGCCTTGTGGTCCACCCCCTGCCTCCAGCTGGAACCGAGGATGTGATAAATTGCTGTCCTCTGTTCCCCAAGTCCAATTCTCCCCTACACCCCTATATGTTGTCCTGTCCCTACTCCTGAGAGCATGTCTTCATAAACTACAAGCTTCTAAGACTTCAGCTCACATGGTGACACACTCCTGTAGTCCCAGCTCTTGGAATGCTGAGGCAGGAGGATAGCTGGAAGTGTGATGCCAGCTTGGGCTACATAGTGACTTTCAGCTACTCTGGGTCATAAAGTAAGATCCTGATTCAGGAGCAAACTACTCATCAATTAAGACCAGAAAAAGGCCTCACCTCTGACTCTCTCTTTAGGGTCCTTATCCGAACATGATGGTTCTAGAAGCAAAGCCTCAGGATGGGACTCTAGAGTTTAGTTACTGTCCAACCATAAGGTGATTAGTGGGGTGTCAATAGGCCCTTAGGTGCTATACCAGCACAGAAAACAAAGTTTAGCCCATAGAAAGGTATTAACCACTGTGTGGGATATTTGCTAGTGAATGGAGGAAAAGGTAACACTAAGAATGGTAAGATTTGGTGGCTGTTGGTACTTTGTGCTGGTAGATCGATAGACAATCCTGATGGGCTTGGATGCAGAATCCCAAGTATTAAAAACACAGACACCTGATCCTGCAGCTGTATTTTCACACAGCACCAAACGGCATATTCCAGACTCTTATGTTCAGGAAGACAGAACTCCAGTGAAGACTGGTTTCTAAGTTGAGGAAGTCTCTCGCCATAACCAGAGTCCTGACAGGGGGACTGACATAGAGATGTGGAAGAACTTTGGACATGTTTTCCCTGAACCTACTTGCCTACGGAAGAATCACTTCAGTCTTTCTTGGAAGGAAGAGCCACCTCTGTCCCCTATCATGCTTGAATGAAGACTGTGCAAGGCCTTCCAGGATGAGTCAAGCGAACAAGCCCTGGATGGGGCTAGAAGGTGTGAGAGGGGTGGACACTGAATAAAGCAAGCTGAAATACTAAACGGGCTGACAGAGTTATCAATACCTAAATATTTTTATGTGCTGTACAATCTAATCAATCTCGTGATGGCCTAGGGTAATGATTCTAGTATGTCCCCTGGGGGACCCTGTAGGTTTACTATAGCTTCAGTAAAAATTAATAAAATGGAAGTAGAGGTGCTGGAACTGTGATAGCAGATTGAGGGGGTACAAAACTTATTGGAATGAAGGGATAAATCTACTCTCTGGGAGTGGAACATGACTGTGCTTTTCTAGGGCCACTCATAGGCATGTACTTAATGAGGTGACGAGGAACATATTGCTGTGGCCATGAGCATCCTAGAGCAGCTTTTACAGAGTGGCTTCTGTCTGTAGGAAGGAATAACGGTAGGACCATCTCACAGTCCTGACTTTCATAGCAGCAATGGAAACATTAGGTCCTAGAAGAAAAAAGACCAGGTGGAAGTGCATAACTGTTGAATCCAGATAAGTAATTTCCTTAGATAGACAGCAGGAGAGTTTGTCTGTAGGTGTCTGTGGAGACAGTTAATAGGATGCAATGTTCCTTCAGTGGGATATCGGGCAGCCTATAGGCCATTGTTCATATATATGCTGAAAAGAGCAATGGAAACAGATGGGTCAAGTGATGTGAAAATATCTTTCTGTATGCTGTGAAATAAACTGTTTTGACCTATGGTGGGCACTGTGGGAGTAGGTGAGGAGATTGGAACATAGAGAGGAGAAGGAGGGTGAAGTCAGATAGAGACGTGATCCAGCTGCCCATGATGCAAGATGTAACAAAATAGGTGAGCCACGGGCCACGTGGCAGGACAGATTAATGAAAATGGGTTGAATTAAGATGAAAGAGTTAGTTAGCAATATGCCTGAGACATAGGCCAAGCAGAATCAAATTAATATAAGCATCTGTGTGTTTCTTTTGGACTTTGAGATTGTTGGTCCAGATAAGTGGCAGAGGGTAGATCTGAACTGGGGAGCTAGCTAGTCTGGGGACTAGGCCGCCAGAAACCTCTTTCTACAGTCAAGCATTTATCTAATTATTCTTGATCATTAAATTTTGGGAGTCCAATATCAGGGTAAGAACCTGAATGATCAAAGAATTGGTGAGGAGACCATGACCTCTCTCCTCTCTCTCTTCTCTCTCCTCTCCCTCCCTCTCTCTCTCCCTCTCCCTCCCTCCCTCTCTCTCTCTCTCTCTCTCTCTC
>PVIH01001463.1:0-46378 GCA_004025045.1 Sigmodon hispidus | reverse complement strand
TTATTGTCAGTCCCAGGAATGTCAGAGTGTGATCAAAATATTCCACAACTTATGGGCACATGGTAGAAGTCAGCAATCCCAATAAAATGCTTATACATCCTGTTCACAATTTCCACTTTGAGGCAGTTGTAATTTGGATCCAGAAACTATCAAAGGAACAAGACCTGTTGTGGTGACATATCATGTATCAAATAAAGATAGCCTGAAGAGCAGAGGATAGAGCCAGCCACAGAGCTATCCATATAGGTCAAGCAGTAGTGCTACACACCTTTAATCTTAGCACTGATCTGTCTGGGTATCTGTGAGTTCAAGGCCAGTCTCCACTACACAAGACTAATCCAGCCTAAAAGAGAGACGGAACCTGGCAGTGGTGGCACACACCTTTAATCCCAGCACTAGAAAGTTTGAAATAGGAAGTGGTATGGCTGGGTAGAGGAAGGAATATAAGGTGGGAGGAGACTGGAGTTCAGCCCTTCTATTTTGGCCTTCACGGTGTTCACTTCCCTTCCCTTCCAGCTGAGGAGTCAGAGGATTCAGTCTGAGGATTCCTGGAGACAGGATCTTCTCCTTTCAGCTTGAGGGTTCAATAGTGGTGAGAAGTTTCTCTAGTGGCCTCTGTCTTTCTGATCTTTAAGCTTTGCCCCAATATCTGGCTCCAGGTTTTTATTATAACATCAGTTAGGATTCATGCAACAACCTGTTCTCAGTAGAAGAAACCTTGCAAATATACATACAGTGGTTCACAGTTCTTCCCCCATAGGGATCTCAGGACATCTAGCCACATTGTTTCCTGCCAGGGATAGGAACATGCGGCTCTTTCAGGGATGTTGGACACAGCATCTGAGCTGATGCCTGTATTTGAGAGTTTGAGGCTCCATCACTGTCCCCTGGGAGAGAGGTTACGAAGAAGTCAGGTGATGTCTCTGTCACAATGAGTCCACAGGATCTCCATAGCCATCCAGCAACCATTCCCTGGTTCCTAAATGTATAACCAGGGTAGACACAGCAGTTGGTTGAGATGGCTTCTTTAGCTATGACATGACAAAACTGTCTCAGAAAGACCAAGCAGAAGGTAAGGAAATTTCTCACAGGACAAATTATGGAAAGCACAGTCCAGGGAGTGACAGACGAAGTAACATTTGCAAACCCTGCAAGTGATGCAAGGTTTGTTACCACCATTGTACCTCCATTTTGATCAGCAGTCTGCAAACGCTATTTCAGTCATGGCTGCTAGCCTGGTGCTAGAAACTTACCCAAAAGGGAGAAGTTGTAACAGCTGTGTTATTTGTTTGCTGTGTATATAGGGGTGTTTTCCTTCATATATGCCTGTGTACCACATTCCTACCTGTTTCCCAAGAAAGCCAGATGAGGGTGGTGGATACTAGAACTGGGGTTGGAGGTAGCTATGAACTGCCATGTTGGTGTGTGGGTGCTAAGAATCAAACCCAGGGCCTTTGGAAGACCAGGCAGTGTTATTAATCTCTAAACTAGCTCTCCAGTTTCCAGATAGATTATCTTTACTATAGCATCCCCTCTCTATATGTGTGTATGTATCATACAGTACATACATACACTACAATGGATATATACCCTATGAAGTGACATGCCCAATTAATATGAAACAATGTACTTTTAAATTTTCATTCAGAAAGCACTAGGTAAATGAGAGTTGTCTGTTGCATAGATTAGACAACCATGAACATGTATCATCGTCTGTTAGGGCAAAGTGAGCTCTCCTGGTTTCTGTTAAAATACAGCCTGTCCACTGGTGTGCATCCCAGAACCCAAGAGGAGGCAAGTGGATCCCTGTGTGTTCAAGGCCAGGGTGGTCTACATATGGCATTCTAGTGCTAGCAACATACTGGCGAGACCCTGTCAGCTGTCACATCCACTCTCTCTCCCTCTCCCTCCCTCCCTTCCTCCCCCCCTCTCTCTTTCTCTCTTCTGTTTTCACCTGTGTCAGCAATTCCAGCATCCACTAGCCTATTCCGGGGTCCCATGGCCACGCATGTGCCATCAGCATTCAGGGAAAGTGCTTTGTCACCCCAGGGTCTTATGGCCCTATCTTAATCTATCCCCCTATATGCATGCACTGAGCTCCCTTTAAAAGCAAACTTCACCCATCCTTTGCACCCTTTCAGAGGCTGCCTCCAGGAACCCCATCTCTTTTCACACTCTCCTAATGAACTCTTAAATTGGATTTCGTTGTATTTTTGTGATCCGTTCTCACCACCAGTCAATACAACCGGGAAGCTCCAGTGGGTACTTGCATCCTTCGCTCAGCATGGCTCCATACTCAAAGTGTTGACCATCTACTGGATTGGTATAGGGGTGAGGGAGCCACAGACCATGAATGTAGAGGATAGTAAAGACTGCCCCAAAGGAGACTGGAGTGTATGATGTAAGAGTTCAGGGTGTAGGTGTTTTTGCAGCTCAGATGGAAAGAGATCCTGACAATCAAGAGCCCAGGCAAACTGAGCGCTGCAGCTCGAATGGACAAGTATTCAGGAGCCAAGGAACGCCACAGCCACAGTAAGCACAGGTAGTACCTTACAGCCCTGCTTCAGGGAAAGGCTTCCCAGATGTTAGCAGCTCTGCTTCTGCAGGTGAAGGCCTCCCAGGGAGGTTGTTACAGACCTGCTTTCCTTTCCCAGAGTGTAACAACTGCACTCAGCAAGAGAAAGCTTCCTTGGTTGGCTGCAGTGTTACAACTTTGCTCTCCTCTGCTGCTACCTGTCCAGGCTCAGTGGCTGCTCCAGTGAATGAAGAAGATCTTTAGCTAAATCTCATTCAAGAGATTTATTGGGAGAGAGGAGTCCAGAGGAGTGTGGCTGCCTCAGCCTGGGGTGGGAGGGAGACAGCAGGGAAATGGTTGTGGGCCCAGGGATTATTTAGGGCTTCTTGGGGGCAAAGCTTTCTATATAGAAGACTTCCAGGGTGAAGACTGGTCAGATTTTTAAATCCCTGATCTGATTTTGGTTTCAGGGTCAAAATGTTTCTTTCACTGGCTCTTTTGGGCTCTAATTTCAGGGCCAGGGCACATTTCTTTCACTGGCTCTGATTCTAGGGCCAAAGTGTGTTTCTTTGGTGCTGGTTTCAGAGTCAGGGCACATTTCTTTTTGGTTCTGGGTTCAGGGATAAAGTATTTCTTTCACTGGCTCAGGTCTTAGATCCAGGGTGGGTTTCTTTCACTAGGTCTGGGTTCAGGGCTAGGATGGGTTTTCTTTCACTGACTCTGGTTTTTTTGACTGGCCACTTTTCCATACGCAGGTTCCTTTCTGATGGTCTCACAGTGCTTCTGATGGAAACACTTCTTCAAGCCCTATTCCTTCTCTTAAAATGTCATTCTATTTTTTTAAAAATCCTGTTTGATCCTCTGAAGTATTTTAAATCACCATCGGGTGAGAATGAAGTGCTTGGAAGAGATTCCTGGTCACCCCATAAGACTTGAGAATGAGGTGAGAGATACAGTGTTTTGGCTTCCAGTGAGATAGGGCCTCCTTGGTGCTCACTAGCAGAATGTAACCCTTTGGGAAGAAAGAGAGGCTTTTCCAGGAGGTATGGATGAGACAGACTCATAGTGCCTCCCTAACAATTTGAACCAAGAATCCCTATAGAGAGAAATGTATTTATGCTCATGGATTGTCAAATATTAAGATTATATCATTACTCGGAACTTCCACCAGCATCCCCAAGCTGTTTCCACAGCTCTTGAAAAGAATTTTTGGTTCCCATCAATGGTAGTAAAATCTAGGTTTAAGGAGAATACTATCTGCAAAGCCCACTGGAGGAAGGAGGTTGTATTCTTAGCTAGAGCCCACTCTAGCCAGTAAGTGGATGCTGCCCTCTGATAATGCTGGCTCAGTGGTTAAGAGCACTGGTTACTGTTCCATAGAATCTAGGTTCAATTCCCAGCACCACATTCTGTAACTTCAGTTCCAGGTGACATGACCCCTTTATAAAGACATAAATACACATGCACATAAAATTTTTTTCAAAAGAAGATCATTGTTAAAAAAATAAAAGAAAGGCTGGGCAATGGTGGCTCACCTCTCTAATCCTAGCACTTGGGAAGCAGAGGCTGGTGTATCTCTGAGTTCAAGGCCAGCCTAATCTGGATTACAGAGGGAGTTCAGGGCCAGCCAGGACTACACAGAGAAACCCTGTCTTGTACAACCAAAAAAATAAAAGTCAAATCACCAATTCTTTCCTTGCTGTATGGTGTGCACATGGCCAGCCTCAGTAGCGGGGGTCTGGGAAGAAAGGCATGTGTGACATCATGGGTTGCGTTTCCCACCTGTACCCAGGACACAGGGAATCTCGGTCCTTGTTCACTTGATGACATAGAAGCTAAACTGAAGGACCATGGGTGATGCTGTAGGGACTCTCTGGACACGAGGCCCTGACCTCCTCCTTCTCTGCCTTGGGACCTCTTCCCATTCACACCTCCCAGTACAGATATTCATAATCGGTCCTCAAGCCTCCCCGACTCCCCTGTGATTTTGTTCATGTCATAAACTTCCAAGCCTGTGACATCCAAAGCTTCACACCCCTTTATTGCATGAGTTCTATTTCATATTATTAAAAACAAAAACAAAAACCGGGAGCCACACATTGGAGAAAAGCTATAAGATCAGACAGAGAAAGAAAGAAGCCATGGGCATTTCTCACCTAGCCGACCCTCAGGAATCCTCAGACTGGATGTCTGGGCCCTCAGCTGAACAAGCCCAGCAGGGGACCTCAGCAGGGCAGGACTCCTGCCTCCCAAGCCCACCAATAAGCTCACTTCTCTTTCAACTTTTCTACAGCTATGTACCACCGCTCCTGGCTCTTTTTGGTCTTGAACTGCCTGACCTTCATGACTAAATCTGTGAATGGCTCAGTCCTCTGATTTTCAGGCAAACTTTATTTGATACATCACCACACCCCTTTGCTTCCTCCTGAAGCCCATGACATCCAAAGCTTCATAGCCCTTAGCTTCCTCTTGAGGTTCTAGGCAGAGGTCTGGCTGTTAGGACTGTGTGAGAATCACTCTTTGGTGTCAACTTAATTATAATATGTGGAACTAAAATCTCAAAATGGAGGGCATACCTGTAAATTTTTTTTTTTTTTTTTTTTTGGATTGGTTTGATTTGGGTGGATCCACTTCTATTCTGGATTTTTGAAGTAGGAAGACACACACCTTTGTTCTTGAACTTGAGGTGGGAAGGCACGCCTTTAATATGGGCTACACCTTTTGCTGGAAGCCCTGGGAGGAGGGAAGCCTTGATTTTCCCCTGCTTGGCCCAGCCTTGCTAGCACATCCATTTCTTCGTTGGCATTAGAGGCTGCTTCTTCTGGGTTCCAGTGTACAGTAAAGACCAGCTGAGACATCCCACTTTGTGGACTGAGCAACTCCTGGATTCTTGGACTTTCCATTCATGTCCAGGTGTGTGTGTGTGTGTACGTCTGTGTGTCTGTGTGTGTGTAGAGAGAGAGAGAGACAGAGAGACAGAGAGACAGAGAGAGAGAGATAGAGAAAGACACATTCTATAAGTTCTGTTACCCTGGAAACCGTGACTAATACCGGATGTTAGGCTCAGTCTCAACACAGGAACCTGATGTGTCCTGATGATCCCTGAGGAGTTTCTAGAAGGACTCACTAGAGGTATCTGCCCACCTCTCTCTGGGTCCACATCTCAGAAGGCTGGACAAGTTCATTGTCCCCGTGCCTTGGTGGCCACTGCGGCGGCTTCCTCCAACTTTGAGTTCTAGGCTGAGGTGACATCTACTCAGAGACAAGGCTCTGACCCTAAGTGTCATCAAGCTGGGAATGTCCCTCCTCCACCCCCACTCCATCGGGAGTCTGAGGGAAGCTTCTCTAGGTCAGAGTCCAGCTCTGGCTTCTCCTGCTAGTCTGGGAAATAACTTGAAAGCGTTTGGCCCTCAGTCCCCACTCCCTCCCATGGGAGCTACTTCAGACAGGAGCAAGAGCAACCCAGGAAAGCCTGCTCCCCTAGACAGGAACAGTTTGGGTTTGAATAAGGGTTGTTGCTTTTAGCCCGCCCCCCATCTTTGCATAAAGAAAGTTACTCCCAGGAGCCAGCCCTGCCTGTCACTGGTGTGCAATCTACTAGGTCGCCCTATCTCCATGTCACCATATTTCAGGAAAGAAGGAAGGGACAGTATCTCAAAGCAGCACACTTGAGATGAGAGAAATACTTTCGATTCTCTTTTCCCAATCAGGGCGGAGCCATCTCTGGTGAGTTGTACTCAGGCTGACTTCCTGCTCTTAGCTGTGGGCCACAGCAGACAGTCTGAAAGCCTGTGAGGAGACCAAGGGACAGAGACCACCCTCCCAGACCCCTGCAGGAGTTGGGAGATGAAAAATAGCAACTTCAGGTCGTCATCAGGTGAGTCTATGTCCCTCTGTAACTTTCCCTCTGACAACTTGGGTGATCTTGTGTCTTGATTAAGTGGCTACAGCTTCAGTTTGTCCAAACCCCTGGACATGAAGTAGCTCTGCACTGTAGTTAGAGAGGAGAGCCATGGTGTGTATGTGTGTGTGTGTGTGGGGGGGGCGGCACACAGACAGACAGAGAGCGAGCACCTGGAGCTGTGATAACTGAGTAAGATATCCGCTGGCAAGGCCAGCTCGCTGGAATGCACAGTCATAACTTTCTTGTTTGCACCCACAGCTCAGCTGTCAAAAGGAGACTCTGGGAGCCCTTGTAACATGGTTCTCTTGTCCTCTCATGAACCCTGGATGTTCTCAACCTCTCTGCCTCTCTCTGCCTTCACTAAGTCTCCTCAGGGAAGAAGTTCAAATAGCAGAGGCTCAGGGTTAACAGCTGTTCCTGCCCCCATCCTGGTCTCCTATCTATCTAGCAGGACTGGTCACCTAGGAAGCTGTTCCCAGGCTAACTCCTGCTCTGAGCACTGTCAGGTTTTAAACCACGAAAGAGAAAAAGACCCTTGATAGCAAAGGCTAGGGCAAGCTGCACACTTTCATGTTCACTTTAGGGTCCTGTCCTAGGCCAATGATACCTCTGACAAGGAAATGGTGGGCCTGTCTGCTCCTGCAGTGCTCATCCAGATGTGCTATTTGGAAATAATACTAGTGTGTTTGTTACTGCAAACGAAATAATACATTTTCTCCAGTACCTCACCTGAACCTAGGGCCTTGAATATGCTGGGCTATATATCTCTGTCTATTTTAAAGATTCTAGGATCAATGTTTTGCTAAGTTACTAATGCTGTCCTTGAACTCACTCTACATCCCAGGCTGGCCTTGAACTAGTGACCCTGTTGTCTGGGTCTTCTGAGTGACTGGGGTTTCAGGCCTGTATACCCAGGCCCATTTTATAATAGAATGTGAATTATAAACTTTCAAACTTTGTGGAAATAATAGAAAGAATGACACCACTTTAACTGTTCCCTATACTCAACCCTCACAGTTCCTGGTGTTGAGTTCAGCATTCCTTTGGAGGAGCAGCCAGTGCTCTTAACTGCTGACCTATGACTTCTGCTTCTTTATCTTTTTCTGAGTATTTCTGTGCATAACCTTTTTCAGAAATATATAATGCGTATTTTCATTTTGTACTATTCTCTGTTTTGAGTCTTAGATTATTTAGAAAGTAGAAACCTAGCTGGGCTGTGTTGGATCATACCTTTAATCCCAGCACTTGGGAGGCAGAGGCAGGCAGATCTCTGAAAATTCAAGGCCAGCATGGCCTACAGAGCTAATTCTAGAACAGCCAGGGTTGTTGTTACACAGAGAAACCCTGTCTCAAACAAAACGTAACAAATAAGTAGGAACCTTTGTTAAGTCCTCATCAGAATGCATGCACATTTAATTTATTATTTTTACCAGCTACATGCTACACAGAGGTCTAGTATATAACCAAAAGATTCATAACTTTTATTATGTTATGTGTGTGTATTATGTTTAGTTATGTGTCACACAGTCAAGGACAATGTAGAGCAGCTGGTTCTTTTCTCTACTTTGAGGATTCTGGGGATCCAATTGAAATCATCTACCTTAGTTGGTGGCTCCTTCATGAACTGAGCCATCTTGCCAGTCTTTATCATGAATTTTAAACAGGTCTTCTTTGGATGGTCGCTATCACTGTTCACTGCCATCAATAAGCTGTAAGAACAGTGGCCGTGTAGTTCCCTGTGCTACAAGATAACACTTTGTCTTGTGTTATCTTGTGTCTAAAACAAACAAAAGGGCAGCTACTGAGTCACAGACATTAGTGACTACTTGCTTACAGATGCTGCCAAGTGGCCCATGAGGAGGCAGCGTCAATGCACTTCTCTGCCAATAGCAAATGACATGAGTCTTCCTCTCTAGACCAAAGAATGAGGAGGCAGCAGAGATGTGCATTGATTTGCATCTCCCTACTAAGTGGGAAATAGGTTGTTTTTCCTGAGCACTAGCTGCTAAATTCTCTCTCCTCCCACGCATTTATTTCTCACTAACCTTAGTTAGATATTATGTCCTTCAGTGCATTCGCTAAATATCCTGGGGAACCGTAGGTATGATTTCACCTTGAGTGGATACATTGCACTGTGTGTTTGCTAAGTTTTATCTTCTATAAAGTTAAAATTTGAATTTTACTATTGACCTCATAAGAAAGAAACATCCACAGATAAAGTGATACTGTAGGGCACTAACTGACTGAAGGCACAGCCCACATGCACGGCACCATCGGGTTCTGTGTTTCTGCTCTCAGTACCTTTTGTGAGGCAGTCAATGGAGCAGAACAGTCAATAAGAGGAGGTGGAGATGGTCCCACCCACCTCTGTTAGGCTGCCCATCATCTCTCTCTGCTCGTCTAATCAGTGCTCAAATGGGGGGATGGGGACCACCTCTGGCTACCATCTTTAGTAAAATAGTGCAGCTGGGCAGCCCCTGCCATAAATGGACCACAAATCCTGTTTCATGGTCATGAAGCAACCAGAGGTGGTCACTACAGTTGGAATTGGAACAACTTTATAAAAGCCAAATTTCTCTGCTAAATCCTTATTTTTTTTATAAGTTAGGGATAAAATCTTCTATCATTATGTATCCAAAATGCACCTTTTAAGAAGAACTTAGAAGCTATATCTATCTATATATAGATCTCTCTCTCTCTCTCTCTCTATATATATATATATAGATATAGATAAATAGATAGATAGACAGATAGATAGATAGATAGATCTGAGGAAAAATATGTTTCTAATGTTAAAGGAATGAGCCTCGAGAGAGAGGAGGGAGCATGTGCACCTGCAAAATGAGACAGAATGAGAAATTTTCTTTTTCAGTTCCAAGAAAGCGCAGAAATGAAAATGCAGATTTCAGCGCCGAGTTGCTTCCTGTGATGTGTGGTGATGTGAAGGGAGTGTTACATAAAGATAAATTCAAGCAAGGTGGGTTTCATGGTTTTTAATTCGCAACTAAGAATAAAAACCATCACAAGCAATAGTGAATTTGTGTAAGAAACCATGGGGTTACCACGGCTTCAAAACAGGAAGGGATCAGAACATGTTATTTTCACACTTGAAGAAACCGTACCTGATAATGCTCACACCAACATGAATGTAGCCGTGAGATGCCCAGAGAACCAGAGAAACTTCCATCCACAGATAGAAACTATTATGTATTTTTCCTTCAGTCAGACATAAATGGGAGGAGGTCTCCAGCCTCTGCCTTCACATCCCTGGGGCATTAGCACCAGGACAGGACACTTGTCATGAAGAGACCATCACAGGTTTGTGTGAAATGCGTACTATAGGAAGATTTATAGAGCAGGAATTAGGTGAGTCAGTAACTCACTAGGGCAAATTGGGACCATCCCTACTAATAGACAGTGGGACAAATATGTTCTTCTGGTGTTTTTTTTGTTTTTTTTTGTTTTTTTTTTTTTTTTTTTTTTTTTTTTTTTTTTTTTTTTTTTTTTTTTTTTTTTTTTTTTTTTTTTTTTTTTTTTTTTTTTTTTTTTTTTTTTTTTTGATGGAGCAAAAAAGAAAACCCCATTGATCTGTATATTTTAAGGCTGAATTATATGGTATATGAATCACTACTCAGTAAAGCAATTAAAAACATGACAATGTATTTCTGCCAACTGACATTCTCAGGCTCTTATTAAGAGAGATCAGAGATGTAGTCCGTGATAGTGTCATTTTTTTTCCAATCTCTTATGGCATATTACTGCAGAATGTTATACCAACAATATAAATGATTTTTATGGATATACCATGGGTCAGGCTTTGTATTATTGTCATGTACTTAAAGAAGAGAAATTTTATGCTCAGAAGGCCCCTTCCCCACTTCAGAATGAGAGACTGCCTCCCTGGGCAAAGCTGAGTCTGGAACTAGAGTTTGAGCCATATATACAGAAGGGGGATTAGTGGGTCATGTGGTGATTATATGTTCAACTCAGTAAGGAATCACCCAAAGGCTTTTGGTGGTAGCTACCTTGTTTTATATTCCTACCAGCAATGCAGGAGACCTCCAACTTCCCCATATCAGTGGCTGCTATTTCTTTATCATTATTATTATTACTATTATTGTCATTGTAGTTGGATGGTAAACAGTGTTATGATTTTGTTTTCATTTTCATAATAATGAAGATGTCAAAATTATTAATAAATTTTAACATACTATATAATATATTTCCTTTTATAGTTAACAAAGGACAATATTTCCTTTATGTTTAATGGTACCTATTCCAACTGTTGCAATGGGCAAGCTTCTGTTCAATAGTCCCATTAATGTGGATAGACAATGGCTTCACAGACACAGCCCTAGCTGTAAGCTGAGAACCCACCTCTACCTTGCCTGGGGTCTTTTGAGACTCTGGCTGGTCTCCTGCCTGAGAGGTCAACATCAGGTTGAAATCCACTCACCCTCTGGAGTCAATCACTAGCATGTCCTTTTCTAGGTGACCCTGAAGTAGTTTTAACAGGTGTCTGTTGGTGGCGATTGTCATTTTTTTCATGCATGGAAATCAAAGAAACACGAAGAGCTTCAGCAAAGCCTTTAGCGAATTCCAGAGCTGAGCTGGACTCAAACCTAGAGAGGAGGCAGGCTCTTCTGCTATTGACTGTGAGCACAATGTGGGTGGCTCCAGCTCCAGTGTGGTGGGAAGTCACATACCTGAGCTCTAGGCACAAAGCAGGCTCACATTCAGCCTACTGTTGTCTTACAGGGGTCTCCATAAAGTCCATACAGACTGAGGATGGGGACTGGTACACACCCTCTGAGTTTGAAACCTTGGGAGGCTATGGACCATCAAAGAACTGGAGATTGAGTCTGCGCTGCTACCGTTGGCCTCTGAAATTGCTGATCCAGGTACTTCAATGGAGGGTGGGGCCAGTGCTCCTTGCACAGTTTACATATCAAATAGTTAAGAGATATGGAAAAGACAGTGAGGTGTTCCTCTCACTCAGGAGAGAGGCGGCCCGCATTCATAACCTTATTGCTAGGAGGTACACCTTGCTGGTATTGACAAATGATAGATACAGAAACTCTGAGAAGGGAATAGCCATTCGGGATTGGGGTTCTTGCAGAGAAATTTCTGCACTGAAGCCCAAGGAAGAGTTTACTGTCAGATAAGTAAAAGAGAATCCGAGAAAAAACAAACAAGCAGCTGCAACTCAGGCAGTTGTTTGTGCAGGCTCTTAATGCCACCCTAATTACTGTAAGTTGAAAATATAGACGAGGAATCAGCAATGTCCTTAAGGTTAGAAATGGCAGTTGAAATACATGATCCTCATCATTGTCACCATTATTTGATGTATAGGGGTTGAAACCAGGTATAAGTAAAGGAAAGAAGACCCCAAGCTCCGGTTCTACCTTGCTGTGTTACTATAATAAACGCCACAACCAAAAGCAACTTGGTAAAGGGAAAGGTCTGTTTGGTTTACAGATTACAGTCCATCATGGAGGGAAGGCCAGGTGGGAACACAGGGCAGAAATATGGAGGAGGAAACCACAGAAGAACACTGCTTACTGGCTTTCTCTGTGGCTCATGCTCACCTGCCTTTCTTATTCAGCCTAGGTTCACCTTAATAGGGATGGCATCACCCACAGTGGACTCTATCCATCCCCAATCAATAAAATGCCTCTACAGACATGCCATAATTGATCTGAGATAGACAGAGACCCTTCTTAAGTATTTGAGCTTGGTTCTCTGTGCTGGTGTTTTATGGCACTTGCTTTAATCCAAATATTCCTGATGCAGGGGCAGGTTAATTTTTGAGTTTGAGGCCAGCCTATACTATAGTGCAAGTAGATGGCCAGTGCTATTCCCAAAACCAAGTATTGAAAATTTTAAAAAAAAAAAGAAAGAGAGAGTGAGAAAGGGAAATACATATCTCACATGATCTTCCTCCTCTATTTTCCTACAACCAGATTTTCTGTCTTTGTGTGCTCCAAATTCATCAGAGTGTGTGACACCCTAGGTACATGCATCAAGTGTGTGTCAACTCTAGTCCTGGTAGAGAAGGTCAAGCTGAAGGGTCAGGTGGGAACAGAAAGCATGTTGACTCAGTGATAGTGAGGGCGCAATTGTCAGGTCTTACGGAAGAGGGATGTGAGGAGGTGTTCCCAGCTGCCACAGGCCAGAGTCTCTAAGTTGTAGATGATGAGGAAAATGGAGACAGGCAACTTAGATCTGAATAGTCCACAGAGGACACAGGCGTGATTTCTGGAAGGAGGTTGGAAATGCCAGTTGAACATCACTGAAACACAGATAACTACATACTCGGTCCTTCTGTTTTACAGAGAAACTTTCTACCCAATCCTCCACGGATATATGGCAGGAAAAAAAAGGTGAGTTCTCATGACAGTTTTATACACAACGCTTCTTATTTTATGGTGTCTCAGATGGGTTGGGGTTGGCATACTTAGAGTCATCTCTCCCTCCTGCCCCTACATTCTTCTTCTCTTGTTGTCAGTCTCTGTCTTTACCCATCTACTGTCTCTTTCAGCGTTGACTCCTTAGAGTTAGGGATGATAAAGATCCTTCAATACAGACTTCAGTGGATCACATATCACTGGATACTGAGCATCATAGCTGAGAATCTAGAACTTTATTTTTATTTGCATTGTCTGGCTGGTTTGATCTCTGAACCACTGGGACATTTCATCCATTCATTTTCCTAGAAAAAAACTATCATGTTACCTGGTCAAAAATACTTTAAAGCCCATATTCTCTAGATTCCCCTAAATGCTATGAATATTTTGTTCTGGATCACTTAAATGAGCTAGAAATGTTCAACCCATACAACCATCAATGGGTACAATACTTCTTAGAAACAAAAGACACTTGCCTTTGTTTGGGGTATCGGTTTATAACAACAGAATTCCCAGAGAAACAGAAGCCAACATCCATTTCTACTTTTATAAGACTCTCAGGGCCTCTTCATCTGCTCAGAGCCTTGGATTCTAGGAACTTCCATATCACTATCAGCATTACATGACAGCTTCCCAGATCATAGAGGACCATTTAAGCTTTCTGGTGATGACTGGTGTGTTTCAAACCATCTGCTATGGTCACCAGAACCAACATTTCTGGATGCTGACATCTGCATTGAGATTCCTGCAGTCTCTTTACCCAAGCAGAGCCATGCTTACTCATCTGTGTAATACACAATTACCAAGTATACACTGACTGTCCAAAGCCTGTAGAGAAGATAGAAACAGTAGCCCGGAGGGACCTCAAGAATTGTGTCAAAGTCACTGTGTACATTCAGGGATAGCAAATAGTGTGAAGTGGGAGATTCTAGAACAATGGACAGTGACAGCTCCCAGTCTAGGTGATTGTACCCCAGATCATGCTTATCTAGCTCTCAGCCCTGGACTGCGAGTTAAGACCTGAGACCGCCTGGGTCACAGAAGGGCAGGGTGACAAGTCATTCCAAAGGATGTGTAAAAGCAATCTGATTCCCAGTGTTGCCTGATAACGTTGCACACCATGTAGTATCTCTTTAAGCTTTGAATAGGGAGGAGAGAGGCATCTAGAGGAAGAACTGAGCCTGGGGCCTTGGGTTCATTTGATTTTAAGGGAGAGCTATAGAAGGTGATGAGTTTTCTGTCTGGGATCACTTGGACTTCAGCACTCTGAGTCTTATGGGTTTTAAATCTGATTGATAGATACATCTCTAGCACTGTTTTCATGGCAGCTAGATACTCTGTAGTGGGGGTGGTCGTGGTTGATACATCCTTGGTGGCCAAATTTAAAGAAAATGTCTGAGAGCTTTAAATGTTCTAGGACTGCTGGAATTATTGTAGTTAGTCTTTAAAAAATATGCCTTGCCTCCTTGTATGAGTCCGCCAAGGCTCCTTGGGGACCAGAGCCAATGAGGGGAACTTGCTTTGGTTCTAATAACCGTTCAATGATCTCTTTTTCTCCTAGTAGACACGTAGGTTCATAAAATAGGTATGAGGGGACTATTCTAAGCAAAACACTTCAGACAGAATTACTTAAACCAATATTTACAATCAAAGAATTCAATAGTGAGTGCCCTCCGTCAACAGATTCTGGGAACACCCTGAAGGTGCCCAAGGCCATAGATTCAACACGCTGAGGAGAAAGTGAGACTGAGAAACTCACTGGATCGATCAGGACAGAAAGTCTTTAGTGAGAGATTATGTGATGGCCTTTATATATCTAAAATGTCTCCTTTGATTTTTTTTTACCATGTATTTGCCTCAGATTTGTTTGGATGTGAATGCCAAGCACTTGAACTGTACCTACCCAGGAACATCTGAATAATTAAATTTTATCCAAGCAAGACGGCACATGGCTAGAATCCCAGTACACAGAATGTTAAACACAAGAATCTAGAGTTCAAATCGAGTCTTGGCTATATAGTGAATCCAAAGCCAGCCTGGGTTAAGTGAGACATATCTCAAAAATAAGATTAATACTGGTGATGTTAAAACAAATTTTAAAAATCCATAAAACAAACCCATCATTTGGCTCCTTGAATGAATAAGAAATTTGAATTTTACATTTAATACTGTAACTTAAATTTCCTCATTCACCGGAGTACACAGAATATGCACAGTTCCCCTGCTGACTTTTAATATGTACCAAACCTTTCCTGCAATCCCTGAAAAGCTAAGACCTTATCCTTGATACATTGCCTGTGTAATGGTTGCCCCCACCAAGGGCTCACTGTCACATGAGTGATGAGCCATCATTTCCAGATCTGACAGCAGTCCCCAACCATGGCAGGAGTCAGTCTGGGTGTTTGGGCCAGAAACAGCCTATCACGTGTTTAAATATGTGTTCTCATGTCTTCATTTACCCAAAAGATAAAGGTGGGAACAGAACTCTAGATCCCTGGCATCCCTGGGACAGAGCCTGGCATGGTAGTAAGCATAGCTGGTCGTGGATGAAGGATGAGGAGAAAATATAAGAGGAGACAGCATCTGTAAAAGGCAATGTGTGAAAATAAAACATCCCAGCATGTACCCCAAGTGCAGGTAGAGCTCAGGGGAGCAGTCCAAGCTTCATGCACAAGTTCTAGGTGTGGACCTCTCTTCATCCTGCAGAATGTGGCCTGCAGAGTAAGCTGGTCCTCATGAATTCCCTGGAGCCAGTCTGTAGAAAACCATCATGGACCCAAATCATCACTACTGAGCAAATCACAAGGTATATGTCCTGGATATGCTCGGCTAGTAGGCAGGTAGGCAAGCCATCCTAATATTAAGGCCATGTCCACCCTCTGGTCCCTATATCCCTGAATTTGGTAGATCTAGCTATGACAAAGAAAAAAATTTGATAAGCTTAATAATTAGTGTTCTCAAGAAGAAGTTAGATGGATTTGGGAAATGAGAGATAATGTAAAAGCGGGATGGACTCCTAGGTTTGTGGTGTAAGAAGCATGCTATAGAAAACAAAAGTGCAAGATAAAGGAAAAGATGCAATAAACAGATGAATAGGATGAGTTTGTATTGCACTGGGGGGCTCTATGGAGACATGGAAGAGCGTTAGGACATGAAGGCATGAAGAGGAGGGATGGGACACCCTGAAGCTGAGGACACAGAGGGAATCCTGCATCAGGAGAGTCTCTGATCATATGGACAGAATATGGCCAAGGATGGAGCCTGAAGAATTCCATCCTTTGATCTGGAGGAGGAGGAGAAGGATTCAGGGAGGAAAGTGGTCCAGTAGTTTAGGTGATGGAGCAAACTACCAAGGATGATGCCACAGGCCAGGCTTCTCCTGAAGGCAGAGATGGTGGAGGGCACAGAGTGGTTGACCCTATCACATTGCCTGCTTCCCTTCTTCCCACCACTCGCTCAGTGTGGACCAGTCCTCAGGCCAGTCTCATGTTTCTCCTTCAGTCACAAGAAGGTAGAATTTTCCCGTCAGTCCATGGACTACATGGGAGTTCTTTGCTCTCACATTATTCCTCCTTCTCCCCCCATCCTTTGTTGATTTTTTTTTTGAGGTGGGGTCTCATGTAGGGCAAAACGCCCACGAACTTACTACGTAGCCAACTATGGCCCTGAACTCCTGATCTCCTGTCTCAACTTTCCAGTGCCTAGATTCCTGGAGTGTGCCACCATGTCTGACTTGGGAGTTTTCTATATGAAAATGGAGCCACCACCCAGTTCTCCACTGTCACCATTCTTTCTGAAAGTGACATCAGTAATGTGTTCTTGTACACATGTCACTCAGATACTTTCTGGTTCCTGTGTTAACACTGGTCATAGGAAAATGCCACCAACATCCCAAGGGAGGTTGTGAGGTACCAGTTTGAATAGTTCTTTGGGTGACAAGAAACTAAAACCTGCTATTCAGAGATGAGCTACAGGCGCTCACCCCCAGGAGCAGAGTGGGGCTGGAAACTTAAGAGATTATCCCAGGCCAGCTCTGACATTTCTCTAGTACAATGTTGCAAGCTATTTTGAAACTCAGTCTTCTTACCTTGATCTCCTGAATGCCAGAATCATGAATAGAGCTTCCTATTTTCCCCAGATATCCAGGCAGTATGTAACATCGAGTCTTAACTTTGAAGTTATGGCAAACTTTTCACACATGGCTGTGCTTCTGTCAAAGACACCTTCTGTATCTTGACCACACATGTATTTTGTACCATACAGTGGATATTTATTGGTCTCTTCTTCATTGCTCTATAAAGTCTATTGGTTTTAATAAATAGGCTTTTCTCTATAGCAACAATGTGCAAATATTAAATGTCAACTAAATGTGGTTAAAGGGGCTCTGTATTAGGCTTGGCAAGAAGTCCAACCTCTGTTGACTTGGGAGAGTTTTACTTTCATAAAGCAAAGCTCTCTTTTATGCCTCAAGAAAATGATGGTAGAGTTTTGGTCTCTGACTCAGTTCCCTTTCCTGTGGCTGTGATTAAATATCTGGCAAAGGCAGCTTAAGAGAGGACGAGCCTAACAGAGTCATAGTTCTAGGTCACAGTCCATCCTTGCAGTGGAGTGGAGGCGACGGGAGCATGAAACAACAGTCACATCACATTCACCATCAAGAGCCCAGAGCAATGAGTTAATGTATGATTATGATCACCACACTTTCTCCACTCACACACTCCAGGAACCCTCTGTGCACCCAGTAACTGTAGTTAATGTAATCTCTAATAGATATTCTCAGAGGTTCACAAATAAAACCATGCCAGTCTCCACCCCTGGGTGGTTGCCATGACTACTGTCTCTGAATTTTAGTGATGTTGGCTCATTGCTTCACATGTGCATTTTCATGGGTCATGTAGGACCTCCTACAAGATTCTAACAGCCACAGAGTTTTTTCTTATTTGTACCCCCAAGGCTACTCATCTGTACTCAAATATCCTGCCATCTCAGAGGCTCCACCACAGACTTGCACCTTCTGAACACAGAACTATCAAAAACTCCTATCCAGACCCTTTCTTCAATTTATGATGTAGTCATGGCCCAAGTACAGAATATGGCATTCTCTTAGTTCATTCCATTAAATTAAATTTAGAGTAAGTCACTTGTTGATGAGTTTATATCATCATTCCTATATAGGCAAATGGACATAATATTTTATTTCAGAAATTCATTTTATCTATACTATAAGAAAATTAGTCAGATGGTGGATCTTGGCTTTCAAGAGGAAGATTGTTTTGGGATTGGTTCATGGCTCCCTTCCCTCAAACTTTCTGAAGAGCAGGAAATTTTTTCCTGCAATTTACTGTCGTGCGCCACCTCTCCCGCAAGGAGCACGCAACACCGGATCCTTCTCTTTGCAGTTTATTCGGGCCTTTAATTATCTTCTTGTCTCTCACTCACTCACTCACTCACTCTCACTCTCAGACTTATGATGAACGACCCACTCACTCACTCTCTCACAAACGATGAACGACCCCGGGGGGGGGTGGGGGAGTCTGCTTGTGGCTAAATACCCTCTGGGCTTCCAATCCCGGTAAGCCATGTAGACATTGCCCATAGGTCCCCAGGCTCCGGAAGCAAGCCACCATCCTCGCCTACAGCCAATAAGGAGTTGTTTACTCCCGAGAGCACTCACCATCGAGAAAGGTGGAAGGCGGAAACCAGCGCCACCTTTAGGGCATGGTACAACACAGCTCCCTACAATTTACACTCCATGTTCTTCCTTAAAGTCCCAGGAAGCAGCATCCATGCCCTTGCAGATTCATGCAAAGGCCACACATCGAGGATTGTCACAATGGTGGCTCTGTGGGTCTCATCCCCCAGTGATATAAATGTTCTACTCTCTCGATGCAGAACTCAGATGAATGTGAGGTGTGCCGGGATGGAGGAACTCTTTTCTGCTGTGACACTTGCTCCAGAGCCTTCCATGAGGGCTGCCACATCCCAACGGTGGAGGCTGAGATGTGAGTGAGATGTGATCCCTTCTCTGTCTCCTCCTACTCACCCTTTCCTTGTCATACACAACACCCTTGTAGATTATTAGCTTGTGTCTCGATGGGGATGAGCATGAGCTCTTGATAACAGATGCCAAAGAGGAAGATCCAGAGAGCTGCTGTTTCAAGATGCTGTCAGCAAGAGGTTGATGTTCTCTGTCATGAGAGGCTCCTCTCCTGATACAAAGGCTGGCCCTTGACCTACTTGCTACTACTGCCTCTTACTCAATGTTGTTCATAGGGGCTTCTTGTCCAAAAGACTGAGAGTGGAGTATGACAAGTTTTCTCCTCTGTACTTATTCATGAAAGAAGAAAAAATGACTGCTTCGTACATTTCATCAGGTCTAAGGTTCTCAGAATTTGTGGAAGATCATTTTACTGTGTACAAACCTGATGACCTAGCCTCTCTATGCTTCCACAAACCTCTGTTGAGAGATGTGGATCCTACCTCTCATTATAGATCCCACTTTTTTCCCCCAAGGCCTGGTTCCTTCTACCACCCTGATGGGAACACTGGCAGCTTCAGATCTTACATAGGGTCCCTCAGGCCCTGGGAACCCCTCCCCGAGACAAGACTTCAGCCTCTGCTGACTGCACAGTGGCAGACATAGAACTGTGGCTGGTGTCAAGTCTTGTCCTCTGCTCACTTCATGTTCACCCTTTTAGAACACCGTGGAGCTGCATCTTCTGTCGCATGCAGTCCATAGGAAGCCAACAGACTCATCCAGAATCTGAGATACTGCAGAGGCTCATGGGGCCCCAGGAACAGATGGTGAGTCCCTGTGAACCCAACACTTTCTCCTTTCACTTGGAAGAGCACAAACAGGCTTGTATCCAGAAGAATAGCACCCAGGGCAGCCTGCTCCTCCAGGCCACACTCCATCACCCTGTTATCACAGCATAAACCCTCAGCATAAAAACTAACTCAGCCATTATAACCCTAAGAGACACTCATACTGGGGAAACTTCAAAATGCATCCAAAAGTAGTGCCTTCCTCCTGGGCATGGGTATAGACTCTGCCCTTCTAAGTCACTTTAATGAGTCTCCTTTTCTTGCAGAAGTGTGAGTTTGTCCTCTTGAGAGTCTATTGCTGTCCTGAGAGTTCCTTTTTTTCCAAGATGCCGTATTATGTTTATGTAAGTATTGGTGGTCAATACCCCCATCACTGTCTTGGGTGATATCATGTGACTTAGAGGACCATATGTGGGATTAGGATCATAATCCCCTAGGACCACAGGCTCTGTTGTTTCTGTGGACTTTCTGTGGTCTTGTGGAAGGTAAATGCTGAGCCGTACCAGTCACTCTCCCATTGCTATTTCTGTCACCAGTTTGAGGGTGTGCAGAAACCTATGTGGTTGGACATCATCAAGAAAAAGCTGAGAGAGAGGGGTTACTCCATCGTGGGAGAGTTTGTGCAAGACATGAGACTCATCTTCCACAATCACAGGGCCACGTTCAAGGTCAGCATCCCTGTCTGCCTACTTCTCATCTTCTTTCTACTGGATTACTCTTTCCTGAAATTTCTAGTATGTGTGAAAAGTCTAGTTTTTCACATATTCCTGTAATAAATTTGCATAAGCAACAAATCTGAGATTCCAGAGAGTTTGGCATGCTCATAATCACAGCCTTCAATAGCCTGAGGTAGGAGGATTGTCTTGTGTTAAAAGCCTGCCTTGTCTACAGTATGAGACCCTACCTCAAACAAGCAAAGAAACAAGACAAAAACGAAAAGGCAGAAACCTGAAGTGTGTTTTGTTTTATTCTGCTTTTCAGTTCAAGATCTAGCAGATGTCTAGATAACAAAAAGGTCCCTAGCATCACAGAGCTCATAGTGCATTTCATTCTCTGTATACACGCTCTAGGAGCACACAGAGGATGCTAAGCCATTTCCCCCATACACACATGAGAATTTATTTCTATTAATTAATTTAAAAAATGTCTATGTTTGATTGGCTATGGTAGCACAGTATTAGCTCTTGGGAGGTAGAGACAGATCTCTGAGCCTGAGGCCATCCTGGTGCACAGAATAAGTTCTGTGTACACATAGAAATGCTATCTAGGAAAAGTGTGTGTGTATGTGTGTGTGTGTGTGTGTGTAGGCACAGTGTATGTATTTGTGGCTGTAGGTTCCTGTGGAAGTCAGAGGCATTTGATTCCCCCGAAGCTGATACCACAGCCTGCAAAGAGTGCTGGAAATTGAACTCAGGTCCTTTGCAAGAGCAGTACAGATTTAACCACTGAGCCATTTCTTCACCTCCTAGCATAAATCTTTGTGTGTGTATGTGTGTGTGCTTGTGTGTGTGTGTACTGATGTGTGTGTATACAGGAGTGTGTATACGTTCATGTGTGAGTGCCAATTGTATGTGTCACAGCATACATGAGGATCAAGTGACAGGGCAACCTTGGGTATGCTCTTCACATTTCACCTTGTCTGAGACAAGGTGACCTGGTGATCACCAATGTGGAGTGCTGCCCTTGCAGATGTGTGCGACCACATGCAGCTTTCCATGGGTTTTCAGGATCTGAATCAGGGCCTCACACTTGTATGGAAAACCTTGACTCACTGAGTCATCTCCCCAGCTGAGAATTTTCTGCTTCTTACTTTGCATAGGCACGATTCTCAGAAATGCCAGTGTTTGTTTCCTTACACGGGATTGGACCTTGATGTTAACAGATTCCATCAGAAGGTAGAAGTTCTGAGAAGAAGCAGATGTTTCTCTTACTGGTAATGAGCAACACCATCCTTGCCTTTCTTATTTTTTTCTAGGACCCTAACTTTGGCCAAATGGGACTTAGACTGGAGTCCGAGTTTGAGAAGATTTTCAGGGAAGTGTTTGCTGTTCAGGAAACAAGTGAAAACAGTTGACGGATGTCACAGAAGCTGCTGGTGTCCTGGGTATCATCTCCTTTTATGGTCATGTCCTCCCACCTGCAGCAGCAGTGAGTGTTCTCTACTGACTCCATCATCCCCAGAGGATGCTCTGGGTCACATGGAGACAGCTGCAACTGGGAGTCACAGCTCTTGGCCTTGTGGTCCACCCCCTGCCTCCAGCTGGAACCGAGGATGTGATAAATTGCTGTCCTCTGTTCCCCAAGTCCAACTGACTTAGCTCCCCCCCACACATATATGTTGTCCTGTCCCTGCTCCTGAGAGCATGTCCTAATAAACTACAAGCTTCTAAGACTTTAGCTCATGTGGTGACACACTCCTGTAGTCCCAGCTCTTGGAAGGCTGAGGCAGGAGGATAGCTGGAAGTGTGATGCCAGCTTGGGCTACATAGTGACTTTCAGCTACTCTGGGTCATAAAGTAAGATCCTGATTCAGGAGCAAACTAACAACTCAGTGTTTGTCTAGCAGCAAATAGAGGCACTGCTCCTTTTAAGATGCAGCTTCCTGATTCCTGCTAGTGGCCCAGGGAAGGCTCTTTTGGGAGGTTCTGCTCCCTAACTTTTAAATGGGGCTTATGAGCAGCAGCTGGGCATGGTCCTCAGCACAGTTCTGGGTGGCAGCAAGGACCAAACAGCTCCCCAGTGTTGGGCGGTAAACGTGGCTCTCACTGGTACCTTTGCCATGAAGTTAGGGTCTCAGTGATCCAAGTGGCATAGATCCACCTACCAAAGCAGAGGCTGATGTCCTAGCCACCTGCTTACCAATTTATAAAGGCTCATGCAGTCAGAAAAAAGATTACAGATGAGCAATATGGAGAGATGCAGATGGAGAAACCTCTAAATGGGCTACAGTGTGTGTGTGTGTGTGTGTGTGTGTGTGTGTGTGTGTGTGTGTATACATACTTGTGAGATAAACAGAAGGTATACAGTCATAGGAAGAAGCATATAGTTTTAAAATAATAGTGAAATCCTTAAAGGGGGAGTAAAGTAATATAAAAAAGAAGCCATATAAAGATGGAAAATACACAGAGCATCTGGATTCTGTATATTATTATGTTGTCTTTAGATTTTCTGATTGATAATAAAGAAACAACATCTGCTAAGACACATTTGATTATGAAAGCTGCTAGATCAAACCAACTTATATATTTGAAAAATGTATTAACTTCACAATTTAAGCCATTTTAAGACATTTACTTTGGGAAAGAGATTGTTGTTTTTATTTTTACAGGAGATTAGATGTATGGTTTCATTTCAGATTAAAGAAAATCAGGTTGGTTTTCTTTAACCAAGACACACACACACACACTAAGCCTAGAAGAACTAACTATAAGGCAAATAACATATAGTTCACCTGCTCAAACATAAAACTAAAAATCATCTTTAACTGCATTGTGCACACCATATATTCCATACTCATAATGTATGTTACCTTTAAAAGTTTATGTATTTTTAAGACAAGGGGACAAGATAACAATAAAAACAGACAGCCCAAGTGATCCAGCATCCAGAGCAGCTTGATGGCTGCTGACTGAGGTTATCTGTCCTCACAAAATACTCCAGCCAAGACCTAACAATTATCCTGATTTTCTCAAGGTTCCCCTTGAGAAAGATTACCAGTGCCCCTAAACGATAGGAAGTAGTCTAGAGAACAACATCCACATCCCAAAAGATGGGCTATGGATATTTATCATTACTTAAGGAGGGTTGGTTACAAGTTGTTATTATTCATGGTCAGAAAAAAAGCTAAGCAAAAGAGTTAAATTCAAAGATCTCTTTCTAAAGGAAAAAAGGGGATGTGGCATAGAAACAGGATAAAAGGGTAGATTATTGATTCTTTCTTCCCCTTTTATCATTATCTTTTTTATTTAAAAGCGTTTTGTTGTTTTACATACCAATCCCAGTTTCCCCTTCCTCCCTTCTTCCCATTCATACTCCTTCCTGCTCCATCCGCTCCTGAGAGAGGGTAAGGCCATGAGGAGTCAACAAAGTTTGGCATATCAAGTTGAAGCAGGACCAAGCCTCCTCCCACTGTATTAAGGCTAGCAAGGTGTCCCTCCATAGGGAATGGGCTCCAAAAAGCCAATTCATGCACTAGGGATAAATCCTGGTCCCACTGCCAGAAGCTCCACAAACTTCCCAAAGCCACACACTGTCACCCACATTTAGAGGGCCTACTTTGGTTCTATGCAGGTTCCCCAGCTGTCAGTCCAGAGTCAGTGAGCTCCCATTAACTCTAGTCAGTTGTCTCTGTGTGTTTTCCCATCATGATTCTTGGCCCCTTTGCTCATATAATTCCTCCTCCCTCTCTTTGCTTGGACTTCAGGAGCTCAGCCCAATGCTTAGCTGTGGATCTCTGCATTTGCTTCCATCACTTGCTGGATGAAGGTTCTATGTTAACAACTAGGGTGGTCATTAGGGTGGTCTGATTGATTACAGGGAAGACTAGTTCAGGCCCCCTCTCCACTGTTGCTTGGAGTCTTAGCTGGGGTCATCTTTGTGGATTTCTGAGAATTTCTCTAACACCAGGTTTCTCTCTAACCACATAATGTCTTCCTCTAATAAGATAACGCTTTCCTTGCTCTCTCTCTCTGTTCCTTCCTTCAACTGAACTATGAAGATAATGCATGTTATCCCCCTCCTCTGCCCCCGCCCCCTCCATGCTCCCATTTCACTGAGGACATTTTATCTATTTCCCCTTCCTAGGGGGATCCATGCCTGTCTCTCTTAGGGTCCTTGTTACTTAGCTATAGTTATGAATTGTATCCTGGTTATCCTTTGGTTTTTTTTTTTTTAAAAAAACTTTATTTCTTTATTTATTTATTTGTCTTGGTGTTTCCCTGGAACTGGAACTACAGACAGTTGTTAGCTGCCATGTGGGTGCTGGGAATCGAACCCGGGTCCTCTGGAAGAGCAGGCGGTGCTCTTAACCGCTGAGCCATCTCTCCAGCCCCTATCCTTTGTTTTATATCTAATATCCACTTATGAGTGAGTATATACCATGTTTGTCTTTATGGGTATGGGTTACCTTACTCCGGATGTTTTTTTCTAGTTCCATACATTTGCCTGTAAATTTCAAGATATGATTGCTTTTTTACTGCTAATACTCCATTGTGTAAATGTATCATATTTTTTTAATCCATTATTTGGTTGAGAGTCATCTAGGTTGTTTTCTAGGTTCTGGCAATTATAAATAATGCTGCTGTGAACATAATTGAGCAAATGTCTTGTTGGTATGAATGTGCATCCTTTGAGTGTATACCCAAGAGTGGTACTGCTAAATCATGAAGTAGATTGAGTCCCAGTTTTCTGAGGAACTGCCGTACTGATTTCCATAGTGGCTGTACAAGTTTGCATTTCCACCAGCAATGGAGGAGTGTTCCCCTTGTTCCACATTGTCTTCATCATAGGCTATCATCTGTGTTTTTGATCTTAGCCATTCTGTCATGTGTAAGATGGTATCTCAGAGTAGTTTTGATTTGCATTTCCCTATTGGTTAAGGATGTTGAGCAATTCCTTAAGTATCTTTTGGCCATTTGAGATTCTTCTGGTGAGAATTCTCTGTTTAGATCTCTATGCCATTTTTTATTTGTATTATTTGATATTTTGATGTCTAGTTTCATGAGTTCTTTTTTAAAAAAATATTTATTATGTTTACAATATACAGAAGAGGGTTCTTGAGTTCTTTATATATTTCAGAGACCAGCACTCTGTCAGATGTAGGATTGGAAAAGATGTTTCCTATTCTGTAGGCTGCTGGTTGCTTTTATTTACTGTGTCCTTCTTTGCCTTACAAAAGCATCTCAATTTCAGGAGGTCCCATTTATTAATTATTGCTCTCAGTATCTGTGCTACTGGTATTCTATTTAGGAAGTGGTCTCCTGTGCCAATGTGTTCAAGGCCACTTCCCACTTTCTCTTCTATCAAGTTCAGTGTAACTGAATTTATGTTGAAGTCTTTGATCCACTCAGACTTGAGTTTTATTTAGGATTGTAGATATGGATTCTTTTGCATTCTTCTACATACAGACATTCAGTTAAGCCAGCATCATTTGTTGAAGATGCTTTCTTTTTTTTCATTGTATAGTTTTGGCTTCTTTGTCAAAAATTAGGTGTTCATAGGTGTGTGGATTAATGTCAGGGTCTTGGATTTGATTCCATTGATCTACATGCCTGTTTTTATGCCAATATCAAGCTGGTTTTTGTTACTATAGCTCTGTAGTAGAACTTGAAGTCAGGTATGGTGATGCCTCTGGGGGCTCCGTTATTGTACATCATTTTGGCTATACTGGGTTTTTTTTTTGTTTTTTTTTTTCCGTATGAAGTTGAGTATTGTTCTTTTGAGATTTGTGAAGAACTGTGTTGAGATTGAATCTGTAGATTGCTTTTGGTAAGATTGCCACTTTTACTATGTTGATCCTACCTATTCAAAAGCATTGGAGTGTGATCTCATGTAGTCGCAGGGTTTGGGCAGGGGGTGGCCCACAGTGGCTGTGTTTTGCTAGAACTTGGCCTTCGTGGTGCTCTCCCAGCTTTCTTTGGTTTAGGGTGGAACTGGGTGTGTTTGGGGTATTGTGGGGGTGTCCTCAGGCTGTGGTTCAGAGAGTAGTCAGGTCTCTGCTTGGCCTGAGGGACAGGATGGCGCTCACCTCTTAGCTGTGTGTCTAGAGGCTCGGTTGGTCCCTTGCAGTTGCCAGGTCTATTTAAATTATTGATCTGGTCTTGATTTCATATTGGTTTGTGGTATCTATTTAGAAAATTGTCCATTTTTGATTGTTAATCTGGTCTTGATTTCATTTTGGTATGTGGTATCTATTTAGAAAATTGTCCATTTCTTTTAGGTTTTCTAGTTTTGTGGAGTACAGGTTTCTGAAGTGTAACTTAATGATTCTCTGGATTTCTTCGGTGTCTGTTGTTATATCCCCCTTTTCATTTCTGATTTTGTTAATTTGGATATTCTCTCTCTGCCTTTTGATTAATTTGGATATGGGTTTGTCTATCCCACTGAATTTCTCAAAGGATCAACTCTGTTTTATTGATTGTTTGCATTGTTCTCTTTGTTTTAATTTTATTTATTTCAGCTTTCAGTTTGATTATTTCCTATCATCTACTTCCGGATGAGTTTGCTTCTTTTTGTTCTAGAGCTTTCAGTAACTTTTACTGTTAAGTTTCTTGTGTGAGATTTCTCCAAATTCTTCATGTAGGCACTTAGTGCTATGAACTTTCCTCTTAGCACTGCTTTCATTGTGTCCCATAAGTTTGGGTATGTTGTGGATTTTTTTTTACATTGAATTATAGGAAGTCTTTAATTTCTTTCTTGACTCAGAGGTGATTCAGTTATGAGTTGTTCAGTTTCTGTGAGTTTATAGGTTTTCTGTAGTTTGTGATGCTGTTGAACCCTAATTTTAGCCCTTGCTAGTTCAATAAAATACAAGGGGTTATTTCATTTTTTGTATCTATTGGTATATTTGCTTTATGACCCACTATGTGGTCATTTTTTAGAGAAGGTTCCATGAGGTACTGAAAAGAAAGTATATTATTTTGTATTTGGGTGAAATGTTATGCATATGTCTATTAAGTCCTTTTGAATCATAACATCTGTTCCCTTGTTTCTCTGTTAAGTTTCTGTCTGGTAGACCTGTCCATTGGTGAGAGTGGGGTGTTGAAGTCTCCCACTATTAATGTGTAGGTTTTGATGTATGATTCAAGCTTTAGCAATCTTTCTTTTACAAATGTAGGTGCCCTTGTATTGGGGGCATAGATGTTCAGATTGAGACTTCATATTGATGAATTTTTTTGATGAATATGAAATATCCTTCTCCATCTCTTGATTAATTTTAGTTTGAAGTCTATTTTGTTAGATATAAGAATAGCTATACATCTTGTTTCTTAGGTCCATTTAATTGGAAAGTCTTTTCCCAACTCTTTGCTCTAAGGAAATGCCTGTCTTTAAAGTTGAGGTGTATTTCTTGTATGCGGCAGAAGGATGGATTCTGTTTTCAGATCTGTTTTGTTAACCTGTGTCTTATTGGCAAATAGTGCCCATTGGTATTAAGAGATGTTATTGACCAGTGATTCTTAACTACTATAGTTGTTATTATTATCATTGTGGTGATTATGGTAGTGTGTATGTTTCCCTTCTCTGTGTTTTGCTGTTGTGAGACTATCTATTGCCTGTGTTTTTGTGGATATAACTGAGTTCATTGGGTTGGAATTTTCCTTTTAGTATTTTCTGTAGTGCTGGGTTTGTGGATAGGTATTGTTTAAATCTGGTTTTATCATGAAATATCTTATTTTCTTTGTCTATGTTGATTGAAATTTTGCTGGATATAGTAGTCTGAGATGGTATCCATGGTCCCTTAGTGTCTGTAAGACATCTATCTAGGACCTTAGATTATCTGGCTCGTAGATTCTCCATTGAGAAGTTGGGTACAATTTAATAGGTATGAGTTTAGATGTTGCTTGGCTCATTTCTTTGAAGCTCTTAAATTCTTTCTTTATTTTGGATGTTTAGTGTTTTGATTATTATGTGGTAAGGGGACTTTTATTTTGGTCTAGCCTATTTGTTGTTTTGTAAGTGTCATTTACCTTTATAGGCATGTCTTTCTTTTGATTAGTAAAATTTTCTTCTATGATTTTGTTGAATATGTTTTCTGTGCCTTTGATCTGGGATGCTTCTTTTTCTTCTATTCCTATTATGCTGAGGTTTTGTCTTTTCATGATGTTCCAGATTTCCTTGATATTTTGTATTAGGAATTTATTTGATTTAACATTTTCTTTGACTGATAAAATCTATTTTCTCTACCATATCTTTAATGTCTGAGATTCTCTCTTCTATCTCTTATATTCTGTTGGTGATGCTTATATCTATAATTCCTGTTCACTTCCCCAGTTTTTCCATTTTCAGAATTCTCTCAGTTTGTGCTTTCTTTATTGTTTATATAGTAGCTTTCCAGTTTTGAACCATTTTCTTCACCTGTTTGTTTTTTTCTTGGCTTTCTTCACAGGATTTATTGATTTCTTCGGGGTTTTTTTGTTTTTTTGTTTGTTTTTTGTTTTTTGTTTTTTGTCTTTTCCTGAACTTCTTTAAGGAATTTTTTTATTTCTTCTTTAAGAGACTTTATCATTTTCATAAAGTAATTTTCAAGTTAATTATCTTGTGTTTCAGCTGCACTGGAACGTTCAGGTTGTGCAATTGTAGGGTCATTGGGTTCTAGGGAGGCCATATTGCTCTTTTAGTTGTTGAATGTAATTCTACACTGACATTTGCTCATTTTTTTCTACCAGTGTGGCATGTGCATGTGCCTGTTCTTCTGACTGTATGTGCCTCTATAGTCTGCTAGGGTTGTGGTGAGGGGTGACCACAGGGATGGTGTTCAGGTGCATGAGGTTGGGCTGCAGAGTGAATCTTGGTGGGATATCATCTAGTGCAAAAGGAATTAGCCATTTGGGCAAAGGGACTGTCCTTGCCTCAACTGTTGACAGTATGTTGTCAAAACTCAACCAACAGGATACAAAAGAAAGTGATTGCCAGGTTTTGCCAAGATATGGTAAGGTAAATCTTCAAAATTTCCTGCTTCACAGAAAAATCTGCCAGATATTCTTCTAGGCCTGTAGGCTAAAGATAGAAGACTCAACATTACAGACAAACTTTGGGAGACTGTCCAGGCAGCCAGATGTTCTTGTCATTAGGTAACATTTAACTTTTCTGGGGTCTTTGACAGAGTTGAAGACTAAAATGTCATAGTTAAAATGTTCCTTATTTATGATAAAAGGAAAATTAGGTATAAAACTTTAGAATCACAAAGGTAAATAATAAACTATTTTTCTCTAAATTTGTCAAATTCAAATGAACTGGATATTGTAACTGTAATTCTTACATAATAACTATTTTGTCATATATGGTTTACTAAGTTAAAATTAAAACCTTCTTTTTTAATTATTACCAAATTCAAATGGACTGGATATAGTAACTATAACTCTTAAGTAATAACTGTTCTGTTATACATAGTTTTACTATGTTTAGGTTAAAAATCTTCCTTTTTAACTAGACAAAAGGGGGAAATGCTGTGAAATAATCTTTTTGTACTGTGGATATGTATTACTCTAATGGTTAATAAGGAATAAACTAGCCTACAGCTGAGCAGGAAGAGACTGAGTGAGAGAGCCAGACTGGGAAAATGATGGAACAAAGAGGGTTGGAGTAAGGAGGCACCAGTCAGACACAGAGGAAGCAGGACATGTACAAAAATGAGATAACAAGCCAAGAGCCACATACCAACTAGTAAAGGAATGGAAATGGGTTAAAGTAAATGTAAGAGTTAGCTAGTAACAAGCCTGAGCTGTTGGTCAAACATTTATAATTAAGCCTCTCTGTTCATTTGGAAGCTGCTGTTGAGACAGAAACTTCTGTCAACACTGTCTTAATAAAATGTGCTAATCAATGTTTTCTGCCCAAACGGATAATGGATATTATCACCAGTAAACAGAACAACATTGTGCATATCAAGGCTTTTGACTTCTATTGTCTTGTTTGCAGTTGGTCCTCTTCTGCAGGACATAAGGAGAAGCAACTGACAAAACTTGCCAAAATAGATGGAACAGGCCCTTAGCTTTCCTGCTTCACTAAAATGTCTGCCATAGACTCTAGGCCTGTAGGCTGAAGGTGGATGCCCCAACTTTACAAAGGAACTTTGGGTGACTGTCTAGGTAGCCAGACATCTCTGTCATTTCTAGAATTTGGAGGTTGCTTGCAATATACTTCCTGTTTATTCAGGTAATATTATATCCTTCTTTGATATAGTTGAAGATCAGATAGTTATAATTATAGTTTTCCTTAGCTATAATAAAAGGTAAATTAGATGTGAAACTTTGGATTCACAAAGATAAGGTAGATGATAGAATATTTTTTTTTTTAATTTTGCCAAATACAAATAGACTAGATACTATACCTGTAATTCTTGCCTGATGGCTATTTTTGTTACATGTAATTTTGCAATGTTGAAATTGAAACCTTTCTTTTTGATTAGACAGAAAAGGGAAAGTGATGTGAGGTGTCTTTTTGTAGGCTGTGAATTACCATTCGCTAATAAAAGAACTGTTTCAGCCTATGACAAAGCAGCTAAGAGGCAGGTGGGAATTCTAAGCATAGATAAAGGAAGAGAGAAAAGTCAAGAGAAACTCTGCAAACTACTGCCCAAGCAAGAAAGATGTAAAAGTACAGGTAAGTCTAGTCACGTGGCAAGACATAGGTTATAGAAATGGATTGAGTTAAATTGTAGGAGCTAGCTGGTAATCAGCCCGAGCCATAGACTAAACAGTTTTTAATTAATATAAGGATTTGTGTGATTATTTGGGGCTATGTGGCTGTGGGACTGCAAGTCCAGACCTCAAGGCTAGGCTGGGCCAGAAACTTCTTACTATAGCCCTCTTCAGTTATTTTTGGTAGTGTGAGCAAGAGTTGCTTATACTGACAGGCAAAGACAAATGAAGACTCTTAAGTCAGCCCGTGAGGATGGGAATCCAGGTTCTCCAGGGCTGGCTGTGTATCCCTGGGTAAGTTGCTTGTCTTTGTCCTTGTCTCATGTGTGTCATGAAGATGCTTGATGTGTGTAGCTCATGGGATTGTTGGCTTCATATTAATCATGCATTTATAAAGTGCTTGAAACTGCTTGTAATCCACAAAAATTAATAAACACAAATTTACAAAATTGACACAAGCATCCTTAGATGAGTCAAGATTCATTTCCACCCGGAAAGATTTCATTTATATAAATTAGACAAAAAGAGACATCACTGATGAAATTCATAGTAGTGCAAAAAAGGAGCAGGAGACCTGGGATGCTGTGCTGGCAAACAGCCTAGGAGACAGGAATGTCTGGGCATTAACACTAGAAAGACATGTGATTTCTTGTTAAAGGGCCTGATGATCAGCTACAAGCTACTTTTATTTTATAAAGACAACGAAACATAAATCTTTCTAACTCTTCACTCCAGTATCCAGGAACTGTTCCCCAACACATCCAAGATAGTAAAATTAGCTGGGATTGCTCAAATGTGTTGGCCAATGACCCCTCTACACATAAACCAAAGAAGAGGTTGTTCACTCAAAGGTACCACTTGGAAATGGGGACATGGCAGACTGAATAGCTGAAGAAAACATGGTCGAGGGATGGAACCAAACTAAGGAACAGCCAGGGTGGACCACTGCTGCTCAGTGGAGTGATGGAGCAACATCTAGCCAGTGTGAAGGGTGGAGAGAATGCAGCTAAGCACTTTGAGTCTACTGGAATAGAATCATGGTTTCCATTGCCCTGTACTGTGCAGGCAAAGGCTGAGCTGAGCATTGTTAGAAAGGAAGCTGTCCACTCCGCCCTCCAGGACAATGAACAGCAATGAAGGAGACTAATGCTGTCAGTCATCTTTGAATTCAGGGGTGCAAGAATTTGCTGCAAGATTGTAGACCCCACCTGTACACTTGCTTACTCTGCTGATTGTGAGGTCCTGGATGGTCTGCCTGACCTGAGCTGAGCGGTTAAGGAATCTCAGGAATGACCCTTGCCCTGAATTTCCCATTAGCACTCCTCAGTATTGGCTGCACTGGGGATAAACACTTTATTGTTATATGGCAGGAGAGAGTACTTGGTGGATGGAAGCCAGGGGGGAGCCCACGGTGGGTGAGGGAGAAACACCCTGCCTGCAGAAATGGTGGTCTGTATGGGCAGGAGCCATGGAAAGAGACATTTTACAGGCTGGGGTCATGTGAGGACTTTATTAAACTAAGGTTGGGGGGAGGTAAGAGAGAGGAGGTACAGAGAGAGAGAAGAAAGGCAGAGGTTCTTGACCTCTGGCAGGAGGAGAGAGGGAAGGAAGGGAGAGGAATCTTCTCTCCTAGGCAGGTCAGGTTATTGCTTATTGGCCAGGACTCTAGGAATTCGGTCGGAATGTTAAACACACTTTCCATCAGGAGCAGAGACTGTAATCCAGCGGCTCTCAACCTGTGGGTCATGACCCCTTTGTGGACGTCAGGAGACTCTTTTACAGGGGTCACATACCATATATCGTGCATATCAGATGTTTTACATTCCAGTTTTGTGGCAGTAGCAAAATTACATCTATGAAGTATAAATAATTTTATGGTTTGAGGGTCACCACAGCATGAGGTAAAGGGTTGCAACCTTAGGGAGCTTGAGAACATTGTTCTCGTCCTTTCCATGAAAACACAGCTGTGTGCGTGGCCCTGTGAGGCTTCCCAATACCCTGGAGCCCAAGAACTATTAGGTCAAGCTCTTCAGTCTGCTTGGTAGACTGCCATTTCTTACCTAGTTATGTGCTCAGGGACATAAAGCAGGAGGCTGAGGGAAGACTGTGGCCTGAATCCATCCTCTAGAAAGCAAAGACTAGTGTCTAAAGGAAGAACCGGATATGATGCTGTCACTCCACCTCCTTCAGCCAAGAAGAGGAATTCTCAAGCCGCAGTCCATCTACATCTGTACTGCCATACTGTCAAGATGTCCGGTATGAACTCCAATTGAAAGTTGAACAATCCATGACTTTTCCACAGGTGTGTTATTTATTTGGTGAAACTTGGCTCATTCCTGTGAGCGTGTAAGCACAAGGATGTGTGGTCCTGAACTGTGTCTTCCCTCTTAAAGGCATGCTTCACGTATGCTGCTACTGGGCAGGGACACATCTGTCCCCTGGGTAGGGAAAGAAGCTTAGGGGCTTTGTCTGGATCTTCTCGTGCCTCCAGAAACAGGCTCAGTATGGGAATGACCAGGACTCCTGTGCTGCTGTTCAGTGAGGAATAAGAAAGCTTGGTCTAGTGTTTATGAAGAAGCACCTGAGCAAGCTGTTACTTGGGTAGCGATTTTGGATGGTATACAAAAATCCAAATAGCCTGAGGCCTCCACAGAGGAAAGAGCTCAAACTGGATTTGGGACAGAAGTCAGAATTTGTGTGGCAGCTAGCCCAGAATCAACTTCCAGCTTCCTATTGCCTGACCTTGAGAACAGTTACAATCTTGTTTAGGGCAGACTAAACTTTCTGGTGGGGAGGAGTCATGAGAAAACAATAAGTAGATAGATAGATAGATAGATAGATAGATAGATAGATAGATAGATAGATAGAAAGATATATAAGTACCCCAGAACAACTAGGATTTCTTGAGAGTGAAGAGGACATTTCAGAAAAGAGAAAGCCAAGGGCCTGGCTGATGTCCAGGTAAACAGACCTCCATCTGAACTTGGCCTTTGCACAGAGACTGCTTGCAATCTGAGCCATTATAATCACGTGCACCCTCTGCAGTAACAAAAGCCCTTCTAGTTTCGGCTTACGCAGGAGTTGCCAACCCAATCAATCTTGACCTAGAACGAGCCCCCAGGATCCCAGAACCCTTTTATCCACCCAGTACCTGCTAGCTGGTTCAAGGTGCTTCTCTTCACATCTCCTCATCTGCAGTCTTTCATCTGATAGCCACCCTTTTCCAGGTCTACCTTAAATGGGAGTTTCCTCTCCTGGTGTCTCCCTCCCAGCTTCTCTCTAAGCCCTATTGCGTATTTGGGAAAGTGTTGACTAGTTTGGGCAAGTGTGGCAGCCAAAATTATGTTCTCAGTTTCAATTACTGTGTCAAACGAGATCCATGAGACAAAAACGCCTTTAACCCTTGCCCTAGGACGGATATTTCCCGAAATGCCCACACTACTGCTTATGGAGAGAACAAGTCACATGTTTTCAATCCCCTAAACAAGTTTGTTTGACCCAAATGTACTAGATGGGCTTGATCACGTGTAGGCTGGAGGTATGCAGGCAGGAAATACACCAGGATATCCCCTTGCTGTTAGCATTTCCAGCATCTCCAGCTGCCTCCAGAGTCCTATGGCCACAAGTATGCTGTCAGTATTCCAGTATTGTACTGGTCCCCAGGGTCCTGAGGCCACGCATGCGTTGTCAGGCAAGTATCTAGACAGCCCAGAGTTAGGTAGTTTGTGTGCCTGCAATCTATGTGAAGGCTCTAAATCTCAATCTCTCTCTCTCTCTCTTTCTCTCTCTCTCTCTCTCTCTCTCCATGAGGCTGCTCTGCACCTGTTCTCTTCCCCCAGTAAAACTTCCCACGAGTACTGTCTGCATGTCATCTGTGTCTCTCACTCACCTTGACTGCCACATGCCATTTTTTAAATACAACACTTGCCCCTGATTGTATGTGTTGGGAAATATGGTGGCCATAGGGATGCCTTTTTAAGCCTCTGCAAAATGTGACTCGTTGCCATTTTCTGGTAGCATTGGAATGGATCTGAATAGAGCCCAGCATCCTAGCCCATATTAAATTAAAGCTGGCTTCAAATTGGTTCAAAGTTGTGGTAGTGGTCTTATTCTCACCTGGGTAGATTAGCACAGGTGAGTATTCTACATTCCTGTATCAATAATTCTGACAATGGTGTAGACAGAAACAAGGGTATGAGGTGTTGGTGGAAGGGTGTGACACTTTCATGGCATCCTTTCAGAGCTGCCTTGGGGTAAGTAGGTGGGACCATGTGCTGTTCCTTATGCACCTCACCTCCCAGGAATTATGCCTGTCAGAGTAGGAGGGGCATCCAGAAGATCCACCTTGACATTCCAGGAGTACCAATCATAGTCATTGGATGACACAGTGATGGCTTCTGGCTTCTGGCTCTCCTTGGGGCCATGTCTGGGTCTTTAAGAATGGGACTGAACCAATGACATATATGCATTAGATTCCCCTGGACACATTAGCTCGGAGAAGCTTTTGCAAAGTCTTGCATTGCCTGGAGCCTTGTGTATAGAAGTGGGCTGGTTGATTTTGCTTTGTGTTTACTGGAGAAATATAAAAATTGTCCCTAGGCTCTCGCTCTCCTCCCTTATCTGAGTGACATATGGTAAATTCAGGCTATACCTGCCAAATTAACTCAACTGGTAAGGACCAATACGTGATTCTTGCAGACGTTAAAAAGATACCGCCGTTGTCCCATGGCTTGACCTGGAAGCTACCGTATTTACCCAAGGCCTTTCATTCAGCATGGCTCCACACTTCAAAGGGTGAACAACCATAAGAGGATTCATGGGTGAGGGAGCAATAGGCTATAAATAAAATGTCTAGGGGACCCAGGGGATTCCGTTCTCTTTGGAGACAGCTGTATGGATGCAAGCGGACTCTAATGTAGAAAATGGTGAAGATCACCTCAAAGGAGACTCAAGGGTATAGAGTAGGGGTTCAGGGTAATTTCTGATAGTCTTACATGAAACACTTTTTCAAATGCCATTTCTTCTCTTAAAATGTCATTTTATCTATTTTTAAAACTGCTTAATTCTCTGAAGTTTTAAAATCACAACTAGTGAGAACTATGTGGCTTGGAGGAGACTCCAGGTTGCCCCACAAGATTTCAGGGTGAGGGACACATCGATTTAACTTCCAATGAGAGAGGGTCTCCCTGGTACTCACAAGCTGAATCTAGCTCTGGAAGGAAAGAGGAGCTTTTCCAGGAGGAATAGATGAACCAGATTCACAGTGCCTCCCTAACATTTGAACCAAGAGTCTCTGTATATGCCAAAAGCTCTCTTATGCTCATGGATTACCAAATATTAAGATTACATCATAACTCAGAACTTTTTTGGCAGTCCCAAGTGTTTCCACAGCTCTTGAGAAGGATTTTTGGTTCTCATCAACAGCAGTAGATTCCAGGAATAAAGAGACTACTACTTGTAACAACCTCAAGGGGGTGGTCTAGAGCTAGCTGGAGCCTACTCTGGTCAGAAAGTTGCTACTCCTGACAGTAATGATGGCATAGTAGCTAAGGACAACTGCCCTTCAAGAGGACCAGGGTTCAATGCCCAGCACCCACATGGCAACTCACAACTGACTGTAACTCCAGTTCCAATGGGTCAGACACTCTCATACAGACATAAAAGCTGGCAAAATGACAATGCACTTAGAAGAAAAAAAAACAGGAGGAGAAGGAGGAGAAGAGAAGAAGAAGAAGAAGAAGAAGAAGAAGAAGAAGAAGAAGAAGAAGAAGAAGAAAGAGGGAAGTCATCAGTTCTTTCCTTGATGTGTGGTATGTACATGCCCAGATTCCACACCAGAGGTCTGTGGAAGAAAGCCATGTGTGACAATGTGTGACATCATGGACTGCAGAGTCTCTGGATTTCCACCTGTACCCAGGACATAGGGAATGTCTGTCCTTGTCCACTTGATGACATTGAAGCTAAGTTGAATGGCCATGGGTAATGATGAAGACTAGAGGTAGGGATGCCCTGGACATGAGGACCTGGACCAGCATCCTATCTCCTCCTGCTACCTCATCAGGACCCTAAACTTCTTCAAAGCAATCATGGATGGTGCTCAGAGCTTCAGAACATGGCCAGATGGACCTCCTGGGTGCCCTTGACCTCTTCCTTCTCTGCTTTGGGATCTCATCCCATGCACACCTCTCAATAGAACTATCCATATTTCCTTCCTATCTCCCCAGCATCTCATTAACTTTGAAGCCTGTGAAATTCAAAGTCATGCCCTTACCTTACTCTGTGAGGTTCTAGGCAGAAGTCTGGCTGTTAAGTACACTGACTCAGTTTCAACACAGTCTCTAAGAGTTCAGATATTGCTACCTAAATCCCACCTGGCCTCTGCTCACCTGGATCACAGAAGGGAACTTGAGAAAGGCTTAGGTTAGGCTTAACCAAGTTTAGGGCCTCATAGCCCCAAGTTTATCATTTTCCCCAACCTTGGTTCTAAACAGTCTGATAGATAGGCAAAATGAAAACACAGGGTGAGGATCGAAATACTGTTTGGGGTTAGAAAAATTCAGTGGCAGAGTGCATTCTGCTCTTACAGAGGACTTGGGTCTGGTTCTCAGTACCCACATCTGATGACTCACAACTGCTTATAACTCCAGCTCCAGGGCTCTCCCACACTGTCTTCTTGTATCTTCAACCACAGGCACTCACATGTACATACCACAATACAGAAACATATACATAATTTATAATATAAATTCTTTCAGAGGTCTTATTCCTAATAGAAGAATCGGAGACATAGCTAAAATGTGAGACAATGGAGTTCTAAACCCTAACCTGAGGCATAGCCTCAGGCTGCTGCTGTCGGGCAACCCACCAAACCATCCTAACCCTGTGCATTTGAGCTAAGGGGTGACCACAGAGCCATGGTCTGCACAGACAAAAAGACTGTTGGGACAGGTTCACCCTAGTCAGTCCACCAAGTTTCTCAGAGAAAGTCTTCCCAGATGGAGAAACAGAGAGGAACCTGATGTGTCCTGATGATCCCTGAGGAGTTTCTAGAAGGACTCACTGGAGGTATCTGCCCACTTCTCTCCGGGTCCACATCTCAGAAGGCTGGACAAGTTCACTGTCTCCATGCCTTGGTGGCCACTGCGGTGACTTCCTTCCACCTTTGAGTTCTAGGCTGAGGTGACATCTCCTCAGAGACAAGGCTCTGACCCTAAGTGTCATCAAGCTGGGGATGTCCCTCCTCCACCCCCACTCCATCGGGAGTCTGAGGGAAGCTTCTCTAGGTCAGAGTCCAGCTCTGGCTTCTCCTGCTAGTCTGGGAAATAACTTGAAAGCGTTTGGCCCTCAGTCCCCACTCCCTCCCATGGGAGCTACTTCAGCCAGGAGCAAGAGCAACCCAGGAAAGCCTGCTCCCCTAGACAGGAACAGTTTGGGTTTGAATGGAGGGTTGTTGCTTTTAGCCCCCCCCCCACATCTTTGCATAAAGAAAGTTACTCCCTGGAGCCAGCCCTGCCTGTCACTGGTGTGCCTCTTTGCAATCTGCTAGGTCCCCCTATCTCCTCTCCCCTGCAACTATATTTCAGGAAATTAGGAAGGGACAGTATCTCAAAGCAGCACACTTGAGATGAGAGAAATACTTTCGATTCTCTTTTCCCAATCAGGGCGGAGCCCTCTCTGGTGAGTTGTACTCAGGCTGACTTCCTGCTCTTAGCTGTGGGCCACAGCAGACAGTCTGAAAGCCTGTGAGGAGACCAAGGGACGGAGACCACCCTCCCAGACCCCTGCAGGAGTTGGGAGATAAAAGGCAGCGACTTCAGGTCATCATCAGGTGGGTCTATGTCCCTCTGTAACTTTCCCTCTGACAGCTTGGGTGATCCTGTGTCTTGATTAAGTGGCTACAGCTTCAGTTTGTCCAAACCCCTGGACATGAAGTAGCTCTGCACTGTAGTTAGAGAGGAGAGCCATGGTGTGTGTGTGTGTGGGGGGACAGACAGACAGACAGACAGACAGAGAGCGAGCACCTGGAGCTGTGATAACTGAGTAAGATATCCGCTGGCAAGGCCAGCTCGCCGGAATGCACAGTCATAACTTTCTTGTTTGCACCCACAGCTCAGCTGTCAGGAGACTCTGAGAGCCCTTGTAACATGGTTCTCTTGTCCTCTCATGAACCCTGGGTGTTCTCAACCTCTCTGCCTCTCTCTGCCTTCACTAAGTCTCCTCAGGGAAGAAGTTCAAATAGCAGAGGCTCAGGGTTAACAGCTGTTCCTGCCCCCATCCTGGTCTCCTATCTATCTAGCAGGACTGGTCACCTAGGAAGCTGTCCCTAGGCTAACTCCTGCTCTGAGCTCTCACTGTCAGGTTTTAATCCACGAGAGAAAAAAAGACCTTTGATAGCAAAGGCCAGGGCAAGCTGCACACTTTTATTTTCACTTTAGTGTCCTGTCCTAGGCCGATGATAACCTCTGACAAGGAAATGGTGGGCCTGTCTGCTCTAGCAGTGCTCATCCAGATGTGCTATTTGGAAATAATACTAGTGTGTTTGTTACTGCAAAGAAAATAATACATTTTCTCCAGTACCTCACCTGAACTAGGGCCTTTAATATGCTGGGCTATATATCTCTGTCTATTTTAAAGATTCTAGAATCAAGGCTTTGCTAAATTATTCATGCTGTCCTTGAACTCACTCTACATCCCAGGCTGGCCTTGAACTATTGACCTTGTTGTCTGGGTCTTCTGACTGACTGAGGTTTCAGGCCTGCATCCTCAGACCTGTTTTATAATAGAATGTGGTTTATAAACTTTAAACCTTGTAGAAATTGAAAAAGAATAAAACCACTTTAACTGACCCCATACCCACTCCCCACAGTTCATAAATCTTGGACTCAAGCTTACTTTTCTTTTTTTTTTTTTTAATTTAAGGCAGAGTGTTTTGGTCTTTTTATTATGTAGTCTAGGCTGTCCTAAAACTTGTTATGTAGACCAGGCTGGCCTTGAACTCACAGTAGAGATCCTCCAGTTTCTGCCTCCCAAGTGTTGGAATTAAAGGTATGAACCACCACCATGCCTGCATCTTCCTTATCTTCTAAAACATATTTTCGGTGTGTGTGTGTGTTTGTGTGTGTGTGCATGCACGTGTGTATATGCACATGTGTGTGTATGTGTGTGTATGCACATGTGTGTATATGTGTGTGTGTGTGATGGCACATGTACAGAGACCAGGGACAATGCAGGGTGTTGAGTTTCCCTCGCACCTCCTTTGAGGCAGCTTCTCTGTGTCCACTGGGCAGGTTGATGATGATGCTTGCTGGGTTCTCCTGTCTCCATCTTCCACTGAGCCACAGATGTGCTGGTATTACAGACATGTGCTGTAGTATTTGAGTTGATGTGAGTTCTGGGGATTTGAATTCAAGTCTTTATACATGTGGATCAAGCCACTGAGCCACCCCCCTAGTCCTGACTTCCAAGTTATTTTTTAAATTATTGTATTGCTTAATGGATGCTTCTGTCTGTATGTATGTCCATGCAGCACATCATGTCTGGTGTTCCAGAAAGCCATTAGTTCCCGGGACTTCCAGATACTTGTGAGTCATCATTTCGGTATTCTAGAAAAGTAGTCAGTGTTCTTAACCACCAAGCCATCTCTCCATCCTCTAATTTTTAATTTTTAAAAGAGCAGATTGTGGTGAGAGGTGAAATGGCTCTTATGAGGGGTCTTATGCTATCAACGTGCTTTTATGAGCTCTTGTGTAGGCTACATTTGCCAGCTTCCTGTCCATCTTTACCCTGTTTACGGCACCCTGAGCTCTACACAGTGCTTTGAGGGCAGTGTCCTAACATCTTCTGGTCATTCTTCCAGATAGGGTCTTCCTGAGTCTTCCCTCTCTGTCCTTTATTTACTACACGCCTGCTGTGGTTTACAGCCCATCACACTTACAGCTGGACCTGGGTAGCTCACACCACACTTAGCTTTCCACAAGATGTAAACAACCCGAGAGATTGTTTTTGTTTTCTTTTTTTTAAATTTTTTTTTTTGATTTATTTATTTATTATGCATACAGTTTTACAGAAGAGGGCGCCAGACCTCATCATAGATGGTTGTGAGCCACCATGTGGTTTTGCTGGGAATTGAACCCGGGTCCTCTGGAAGAACAGTCAGTGCTCTTAACCTCTGAGCCATCTCTCCAGCCCCTTGTTTTTGTTTTCTAGCTGAGGTTTTCTTCTGATTCCTATTGGTCTCTTAGAAGATCATTGATTCGTCACCAAGAGTCCCCGTAGGCCTGCCTTTGCGTTCCTGGGTTCTGGCTTCTCTGCCACGGGCTGTCTATGGTAGCACCTTTGTCACTGAGTGTCATCTGACTAGGGGGGTCATCACAGTGTGCCCTAAACAGTGAATGTGTGGTGGCCTGATGAGGATGGCCCCCATGAGCTCTCAGATTTGAATCCTTAGTCACCAGGGAGAGACAATATTTGAAAGGATTAGGAAGTGTGGCCATGTTGGGGAAAGTGTATTACTAGGGGTGGGCTTTGAGGTTTCAAAAAGCCCATTCCAAGTCCAAGTCTCTTTTCCTGCTGCCTTGAGGTCCTGATGTCTCTCAGCCCCTTCTCAGGTACTCTCTGACCTGATGAGAATGGATTAAACTGTGAAATTGTAAATAAGCCGCAATTAAACGCTTTCCTTTTTAAAGGATTGCTGTGACCTTGTGACTCCTCAGAGCAATAGAACACTGACTGAGACACCCTGTGTTTGTGGAACTTCCTTTTCTGTTCCCCAAGTCACAGCGGCACAGAACACCTCAAAACGCACTCATAATTGACAAACCTGGAGGAAACCACATAAGTTACGGAGAAGCAGTTCCAGCCTGGGCCTGCCCCTTCCTCCTGTTGACTGTGAAAATGGTATGTGGTCTTTAACTTGGTAGGGCTAGACACCTCTACACTGCCACCCAGTGGGACTTCTAGTTTTTATCCAAAATATCTATAAGGTAGTTAGATTCAAGTTTCTGGCCTTGAAAATGTAAAATGGGGGGGCTGGAGAGATGGCTCAGAGGTTAAGAGCACTGACTGTTCTTCCAGAGGTCCTGAGTTCAATTCCCAGCAAAAGCACATGGTGGCTCACAACCATCTATGATGAGGTCTGGCGCCCTCTTCTGTAAAACTGTATGCATAATAAATAAATAATAATAATAAAAAAATTTATATAAAAAAAAAGAAAATGTAAAATGGGTTTATCTTTCTTTTTTTAAAGTAAAAAGTGATTTTTCTAAAATTAGATTTATTCATTTTATTTTTTATGTGTCAGTGTTCTGCCTGTATTTTTGTGTGAAACCCTGCATATGTGCCTATACCATACAGATGTCAGAACAGGGCATCAGATCCCCAGGGATTGGAGTAACAGTGGTTATGAACACCATGTGGGCATGAGGAGTCCAACCCAGGTTCTATGAAAGAGCAAAAAGTGACTAACCACTGAGCTTTCCCTCCAGCCCTTCCCTGGCTTAAGACTTCTGACTTTTAAGTCTCATGCTTCCCTGTCTCTTCTCCCTTGTGCTTCTATGTTTTGTTTTTCTTTCCTTTTTTCCGCTGTTGTTTTTCTGGGACAGGATAGCCCTGGCTGTCCTGGAACACAGAGATCCACCTGCCCCTGCTTCCCAATGCTGGAATTAAAGACATATGGCACCACTACCTGCCTGGCTACCTCTACGATGATTTAAACATGTTCTTCTAATGCCCCTGCCACTTCTGTCAGGTTTTTCTCAATAATGGGAGGAAACAGAGATTGCTTGGGTTTCCCTCAATGCAGTCCTCATGGCCGTCAATTGAGTGAGATCCTTTTTTCATAGTTTGTGGTTCAAGTTCTGCAAACAACCTCTGAGTTCTTTTCTTTTTTTCTCCCTAGAAATCTTTTCATACATCTTTATTGTAATCTGTTTTTATTTTTATTGTTGTTTTATCTTTATTAATACCATTTAGACTTCCTGAGTTTATAAGCTGATGTCACTTATCCATTTGGAAAAATCCTCAGTCATTATTTCTCCTTTTATTGTTTTCCTATATTTTTGTTGTGAGCCTTTCATGGCTGAACCGTCTCTCCAGCCATATAAATATATGTATGCATATATTTATTACCTTCTTATTCCTCTATCTGTTCTCTTTTCTCCTTTCCTTCCTTCATTCAATTGTTTCACAGAATATTAGGCTTCTTTTCTTTTGAAAAAAAATTTCTTAGCTATATTTTATGTATATGAGTGTTTACTTGCATGTGCACAAGTGCATCATATGTGTGCTTGGTGTCCACATTTGACACCCATTGACTGTGAGTCACCATGTGGGTGCTGGGAATTGAACTCAGATCCTTTGAAAGAAGTACTCTAACCACTGGGCTATCTCTCCAACCCAGTGAGTAATGGGTTTTATTCTGATATTTTCATGCATGTGTGTTAGTGTTTACCTCTCTAGGACTAAAGGTACTAGGCAGGTTCCATGTCCAGACTGTCTCTTACATTCTTTTTTGAATAATTTTCATTTACATTTTTTAATTTTTATTTTTATGTGAATTGGTATTATGCCTGCATGTATAACTGTGTAAGCGGGTCAGATCTTGGAATTACAGACAGTTGTTAGCTGCCATGTGGATGCTGGGAATAGAACTCAGGTCCTCTGGAAAAACAGCCAGTGTACTTTAACCACTGAGCCATCTTGCCAGCCCTCATTTACATTTTTTAAATTATACATTAACTGTTTTCTATTGCTCTGCCTTCTGGATTGCCCCTTCACCAATAGTGTATTATTTTGTTTTTCCAATCTTTTCTTAAAACGTTCTATCAAGTTCAAGAAATCATAGAACTGGAGAGATGGCTCAGCAGTTCAGAGCACTGGCTGCTCTCCAGGGAACTTGGGTTCAATTCCCAGAACCAATATGGTGGTTCACTATTGTCTGTAACTCAAGGTCCCAGGGACTTGCCATCCTTTTCTGAGCTCTGAGGGCACAGGAAGGCATGTGATGCACAGACACACAGCAGACAAAACACCCGTAGACATAAACAATACATATAAAATAAATAATTTAGAAACTTGGGATTGAACTCAGAATGTCAGGTTCAGCAACAGCCATCAGCTCTTAACTTATTGTTGTTATTGTTGCTGAATATCAGATATTATGATCCTCCAGGTGTTAAACTCACAGAGTAGTCTTTCCTTCTGCTAGGCAAGGACAGTAATACTGTCAACCACCCAGGGGCTGAAATAACCCAAGATTAACTCGCATGGTTTCCATAAGATCTGCTATAGCTCTGACCTGCCCTGATCTGATGTGGGGACACTCAGGAGCTTTAATGATGGCATGTCACTCAAGTCCTCTCTGTCCCTCAAAGGTTCTGTGTTCTGTTCTCCCTTGCTTTAGACAGATTTCAGATTAAAGTTCTTGACAAGAAAAACCATGCAAGCCCTTTGGTCTCATAACTCTCTGATTTTGCATTCCAGGCCCTACAACTCTAGAACATCCTGTTAGCATGTCTGTTTTCCAGCTGCAGGCCTCTGTCTCTGCTAAGTCTAGACTCTCAGCCTTTAGCTGCATGTGGAACTGACAGATCCCCTCAGTGGACGAACAACTGCAAACAGATGAAGTCAGTCAGTCTGACATTTCCTTTACAGCTGTCAAATCTTGAGCTGTGTTCTCTGGGCTGACTATAAATCTGTGTGTGTGTGTGTGTGTGTGTGTGTGTGTGTGTGTGTGTGTGTGTGTTTGTGTGTGTGTGAAACAAGGAGGTCGTAAAGGTCATCTTTTCTTTTTAAGAGGCTTTTGATATAGGTGTCTAGGCTCTCAAAAATTTTTTTCTATTTTTAATTGAGGGAAGGGGGAGAGAGAGACGGGGGGGGGGGAAGAGAGAGAGAGTCTGTGTCTGTGTGAGTATATGCATGTGAGTGCAGGTGCTTGAGAGGCCAGATGAAAAGTCCCCTGGGGCTGAAGCTCCAGGCAGTTGTTTGTTGTCCAGTGTAGGCACTGAGAGCTGAGGCCAGGTCCTCTTCTGCAAGAACTGAGTACTTTTTAAAGCCTTCTCTCGTAAAATACATTCCAGACTACAGCCGACCCTTCCTCTACCCCCCCCTTCAGTCCCCCCCATCCACTCCTCCTCCATTTCCCTTCTGAAAAGAGCAGGCCTCCCAGTGATATCAGCCAAACACAGCAGAACAAACTACAATAAGGTTAGGCACAGATCCTCATGTCAGGGCGGGAAGAGGCAGTCTGGTAGGAATAAAAAGGTCCCATGAGCAGGCAAAAGAGTCAGAGACACCTCCTACTGCCACTGTTAGGAGATCCACAGAAGCCCCAGCTGAACAACCTCAGTCTGTGTGTAGAGGACCCAGCACAGACCCAGACAGTTTCCATCATTGCTGTCCCTATGACCCTGCTTCGATGATTCTGTGGGCTGCGTTCTCCTAGCATCTTTGACCCCTGTGACTTCTCCCCCTCTTCCATGGGGTCCTCTTAACCACTGAGCCATCTCTCCAGCCCAGTGATCTCTCTCCTCTGGCGCTGAACAATTCCACTGTGTGTCTCCAGGAGATCGAGTGTCTCCAGCCCTGGTCTCCACCTCTGTCCAGCATCCAAACTCTTGCATCCCTTGACTGCAGTGGCTTTCCTCAGCACTCGTATAACACCTGCCCAGTTCCTCCTACAGAATCAGCAAAGGCCCTGGGGGAAAGAGAAACACCTGCTTCATGGCGGCCTCTGGGAAACCCCCTTGCTTCTTGGAGTCTCTCAATCAGCCTCCAGCTTCCTGCCTTCATCTGACCTTTGCCCTGCAGGTGCCAGCCTTGCTTTCTGGCTGATACTTTTTAAACCAATCTTCAGAGACTCTTAATCTTTGTAATCTAAACCCCACCCCCCCCAAAAAAATCAGTATTTTACTTTCATACTGTAATGAGTGGTTAGAATTACTTGTGTAGCCCTGGCTGTTCTGGAACTTACTCTATAGACCAAGCTAGCCTTGATCCCAAAGATCCACCTGCCTCTGCCTCTGCCTCTGCCTCTGCCTCTGCCTCTGCCTCTGCCTCTGCCTCTGCCTCTGCCTCTGCCTCTGCCTCTGCCTAAGTCCTGGGATTAAAGGTGTGCACCATCACCATCTGGCTTGCTCTTCTCTTGCCAGGCTTTCCATTCTCTTTTTAAAAGACTATTATTATTATTATTATTATGATGATGATGTTACTGCTACAGTCTTTTTTATTAAAACTAGTGTGTGCATGATGCATGAGTGAGCCTTCTATGTGAGTGTACATATGTGTGCATGATGCATATGTGTGCGTGTTATGGCACAAACAAGGAGGTCAGAGGGCAACTTTGTGGAGCCTCTGATCTCCAAAATGCCTGTAC